>BGPR01024388.1:0-10749 GCA_013235015.1 Araneus ventricosus | reverse complement strand
TGAGGATAATTTTTATATCATTTTCGTTAAAAGGTAATTTATTAAGAAAGTAAGCAACCAGCGGGAGCGTTCTCCCCTAAACTTTCTCGTATACTTCCCCAAAAAAGTGCCGTTTCCCCTTCCCCTGCATGGCTAAAAAAATTCGAACCTTCTGTTACCCAGAATCCAATGACTATCAGAAGGTTTTTCATTATAGTCATTGAAAAATATCTGGGTAAAGAATCAAATTCAAAGAGATGCTTACCGATTTTCCGCTCTTACCGGCTCAAGGACAAACTGACGTAATTCGCTCCATGGCTTTCGCGTGCACAGAAGATTGCTTACAGTACGCATGCGCGTGGAGATAATGGATTCTCTTCAAAAGTAAATTATACAGACCGACAGCCAGCCAAACCTTTGACGGATTTGGCCCAAAATTTTATACGGATCTGCATTCATGACGATAAAACTGTGTACCAAATTTTATCCATCTAGCTATTCAAATTTTTGAGTTATAGTGTTCGCATGACTGTGGACAGACAGACAGACTTCCCTTTGATAGATTTTGTCCAAAATTTGATAGAAACCTACAAATTATGTTTAAAGACCACATAGCAAATTTCATCCCCGTAGCTCTAATAGTTTTCGAGTTATCATGTTCACAGACAGACATAATTCCCAAATTGTGTTTTTCGGACTCAGGGAGGTCTAAAACGTGGAGATTCGTCAAAATCTCGAGTTCGAATTTTTTGACGATTGCAATACTTTCTCTTTGTATACTTCTTAAACGAGAAAGTAAAAACTGAGGATGATTTTTATTTTATTTTTTAACAGACAGAAATCAAAGGAATTTCAGCTGTTCCTATGAAAGAACCAAATAGGTTTTACTTCCATTACAACAATGAACAATATTATTGCGAATCATAAAAAAATGTTATTAAAAATTTGTTAAAATTAGGAAAAAATTATACAATTGTACAGTCTTGGTTTTTCATTGCTTGCCCTGACTTTAGCCGGGCCTTCAAAAAAAGAGCAATAAAACTCTAGTTTTAGTTAGAAGAGCGAGCGTTAAAATCTAAAAAGTTCTAGATCGAGGATGAGAAAATCTCGACACTTTATCTCATAAAAGCTTAGAGTTCGCACACACAGCGTCTCATCCACTTAACATTTCGTACAACCGATGCGACCTATTCATCAATCAATCTGTCAAGTTTGGTTTTAGTTACATTAACGTCCTGTTTTGAAGCAAGACGAGGGCTATTTTGGGATGTAACTTGTAATTTTAAACCGCGGTCAGATGATGAGGACGACGCCTGAGCTGGTGCCCCCTCTCCACATCATGCCAGCGGGAGAGCGTTTGGTCACTACGTATGATTTGGTGTACAGCAGTGCCCATACACAGTGGATCTTCAATGGAATCGGGTTTCGAACCTGGAACCCTCCAGCCCCAAGGTACCACTAGGCCACCGCAGCCTCATCAATGTGTGAAGTAATTACGACTAAATCAAACAGAAGTTAAAAAGCTAAGCTATTGGCTGGTTTGTCTGATGCCGGATTTCAGCAAAGCTTGGGGGGGGGGGGGCGGTGGTGGTCACAAAACATTTTCTAGTAATTTAGTTTTATTTAACCTTTCTGAAGTAATTTATTTAGAATTAGTTCTAAAAAATTCTTCTCTTCTTAGAAACTATTACTAAAATTTAGAAATAATCATTAGAATTCTCACATGAAAGTTAAAAACTCTTTTTTAATAAGAAATTGACCATTTTAAAAGAAATTAACTGGTCCCTTGAAATTCAGTGCATTTTTCTAGGAGTTTTCTAGCTTTTACTTTCTCGTATACGAAGAGAAATATATACGAAGAGAAAGTATTGTAATCGTCAAAAAATTCGAACTCGAGATTTTGACGAATCTCCACGTTTTAGACCTCCCCGAGTCCGAAAAACACAATTTTAGAATTATGTCTGTCTGTGAACACGATCTCGGACACTATTAGAGATACGGGGATGAAATTTAGTATGTGGTCTTTACACATAATTTGTACCTTTCTATCAAATTTTGGACAAAATCCGTCCACGGGAAGTCTGACAGTTTGTCAGTCCGCGGTCATGCGAACACTATAACTCAAAAACTTGAATAGCTAGATGGATAAAATTTGGTACACAGTTTTATCATCATGAATGCAGGTCCGTATACAATTTTGGGCCAAATCCGTCAAAGGTTTGGCTGTCTGTCGGTCTGTATAATTTACTTTTGAAGAGAATCCGTTATCTCCACGCGCATGAGTATTGGAAGCAATCTTCTGTGCTCGCGAAAGGAACGGAATTTCCTTACGGAGTAGCGAATTGCATTAGTTTGTCCTTGAGCCGGTTAAGAGCGGAAAATCGGTACGCATCTCTTTGAATTTGATTCTTTACCTAGATATTTTTCAATCACTATAATGAAAAAACCTTCTGGTAGTCATCGGATTCTGGGTAACAGTTTGAATTTTTTTAGCCATGCAGGGGAAGGGGAAACGGCACCTTTTTGGGGAAGTATACGAGAAAGTTTAGGGGAGAACACTCCCGCTGGTTAAAACTTCTAAAAACAGGAAACAGAATACATGCGAGGGTAAGTACGTAAGTAAGTTATAAACCGATACGAGAGTTCGGGAATTAATAGTAAATTGTTTCCAAATATTGCAACAGGTGACAGTTTAACCCTTTCAAGGGCCATTTTTTTTCAAGTAATGCTATAATAAAATAATTTTGGGGTTGAGGTTAATTTAAGAAAAGAAATTCATTTAACTTATTAGATGACATTATTTTTTGTTAATTAATTTTATTAATTAACTTTAATAACTTAACTTAAATTTAACACTTTGTTACGGTTTGAGATAAGAAATTGGAACGTCTAGGATTTCCTTTCGTCGAAAAATTTGTTGAGAACTTTAAAATAGCTTACCTTGTACGTTTAAAAATTGATGAATTAGGTGGGAAGTACACTTCCCACCGCCTTTAAAAGGGTTAATACAACTGTATAACATTTATTTGGAATTTATGAAATAAAAGTTGTGCACAAGCGCAGCTGCATTTCAAAATAGCGACTGTGTTCGAAGAGTGTACGGAAGGGGGAAGAGCAGTGAACTGTTGTGTGTTTCTTGTGGGCGAAAGGACTTCCGGCGGAGGATATTCGCAAAGAAATGCTTCCTTTTAGCAGAGAGAATTGTTTGTCCCGTCAAGTGATCCAAAATTGGGTTCAGAAATTTTCTGAAGGACGCTCTCAAAAGCTGTTGACGGAAAACGAAGAGGTAATCCTTTTGAGATTTCGACAGAAGAAACGTGCGGTAGATTGAGCGAAATGATTTGATATGGCAGACGAGTAACAATAGATAGCACAGTAACTACAATAGGATATTCGCATGTGCACAACATAAGTGTCCAAGACAGCAGGCCAAAGACTTTCATTGAATAAAGTTCTATGGTGCACCGAAATATCGTCTCTGTAACCCTTTGGGGCAGTGGATTTGCTGCACTAGCGGTGTTGCACTGAAATTTCTTCTTCGTTATTCATTTTATCTGATTCTCAGCTGTTTAGACTACAACAGCGCCATATTTCCCCTATCGGCGCCTTTTGGAACTATTTTTTTCCCACGGAATGTTGTCGCTATCCCCCTACCAAATTTTGTGGCATTTCAGATGATAGATCGAGCTACAGATAACTCTGAGTAGTGCCAGTTTTAAAAAAAAAACCCGTCGGAAAGCCGGAAGGCAAAGGTAGATTCCTTTAGTCCGGAGATATAAGGAAAAGAACATTTCGCCCTCTATTTTCATAAGGATTAGAGCTGCAAAAATAAAAGAGGGTGAAAGAGACTGCAAATGACGAGAGCTTTCCAACAAGGGGCAACATGCATAGGTTGAAAGGCACTTTAAGTTAAGGGGGAGGGAAGGGATGGAAACTTTTTAGCTCATAACTTCTAAGCAATTGCAACTGTCGAAAAAATTTAAATGCAAAAAGTGTTCGTTATGATAAGGCGATAATTCGCCTGATTTAAATTTGCTTTCTATTTTCAATTGCAAAAGATTTATGGGGAAATGAAAATTTCAAACCCCTCCACCATTTCCACCCCCTTTGAGCTGGATAGCCCATCTACGAACTCGACTGAGATATTCACTATCCTTACAACATATCCCACGCTGATTAAAATTAAATAAAAATTACTTCAGTTATCGTGTTTACAAGATAATATGGGGGAAATCGTTACACACACGCACACATTGAAAGATTTTGGAGATTTAATCCCCTACTTTTTTTATTTTTCCAACAATTGCCTTTCGCAGAGGGTTGGCGCCACAAATCTAGATTAATGCGACATATCAGTTCCCAAGGCTGACAAGCATTTGATTGTTGGAATTCCATTTCTAGGTTGTCCTTTTTCATAGTGTAATAGTCGTTAATCAAACTATCTTTTGTATTTCATTTGTATGATTATTGATAAGGTAAGTTTATTTTAATTTTAATTTTTAGATTAATATATGTATATATTGAAATATAACACCTTTTTTTGATTATTATATATATATATATATAACTTGTTATATATGAACATACAAAAACAAAGTAAACAAAAGATATCAAGAAACAAATTATAAACTAATATATATATAAACTTTTTAACGAAGGGTGGTTTGGGGTTCTAGGGGTCATGAACGGTGAAGATCTGCAGAAATTTAGTAACTAGTATTTATTCTATGAGAGCATAGTATATATTCTATGAAATAACTATATCTTTCTGTTAGGAACATGATGAACTAACTTAACAAGCTAAAGAAGTAATGTAGATTATCGACTATCTGGCCTGGAAAAAAAAATAATTGTCCGTTATAAAATGAAGAATAATTTCCTTTACCAAGGAGTTGTAATTTATTTTGCTTTGTCAA
Source organism: Araneus ventricosus (assembly GCA_013235015.1). Classification (NCBI taxonomy): domain Eukaryota; kingdom Metazoa; phylum Arthropoda; class Arachnida; order Araneae; family Araneidae; genus Araneus; species Araneus ventricosus. Next base: position 5,854 of record BGPR01024388.1, on the reverse strand, counting down.
GGATTTTTTCAAAGACTAAAAACTGCCAGTTTTGACTCTTCCATCTTAGATTTATCTTTTCACATTTGTGCAATCCTTTATCAATGAACAGTTAACTAAGCTTAAATAACTTTCATAAAAATCATCTTTCATCAAAATAACTTTCATAAAAATCAAGCAGTCTTAAGTTAATGTTTTGTTTATTTTTTAAAGTATATACAATATTCATATTCTACAGTGTACATGATTTTATGTTTCCTATAATTAGCTCAACATTTAATTATTAATAAATTAAACATTTAATTATTAAATTCAATTATTTAATCGTTAATTTTAAAATTTGGTAAATGTGGAGTTTACGGTACCCATCTGTTTCTCGCCAATTTTTCTTGGCGCAATTTCATGCACCGTCGCCAAATAATATTTTGGATGTGCAGTGGGCTTTTTATTGCTCTCTTGCGCATGCTACTTGAAAAGGAGAGATTGTGTATTTCTGCGGCATTTCATGTGTGTATCGGGTAAATTTTTCTAACTTACAAAATATCAGCGGCTGAACTAGTAGCTCATCTATCTATCTATCCTGAACTAGTAGCTGATCTATCTATCTATCCTGAAATAGATCTATCCTGAAATAGATCTATCCTGAGCTAGTAGCTTCGCTTTTGCATTGAACGTTAGGAATCTAAGTTTTTTTAAAAATACGAAAACGAGAACTTCCACACGCAATGCCAGAGGGCATTTCAAGCGTGTAGCGGGCAAATTTTTTAAAGTTAAAAATCATCAGCGGCCTCGCTTTCAGCATAGCAGAATACTCGTAGCTTCGTTTATTCATTGAGAACCGAAACACACAGAATAAAATACACAGTACTAAACCGATATTCAAATCGAAGAATTCCAAACAAAGTTTTATTCAAATTCGAATGAATCGACCAATCATATTGAAGAGATGAACAAAACAGTCCAATCGAAACGAGGCACAATATGGCGTGATGTGCAAAACACCAATGAAAAGATTAATTTCCGCGAATTGTCACTCGTTAAAAATATTATTGCGCAACCAAAACAAATTTTCTCTCATCTCCGTTCTTGGCGGCAAAGAGTTGGCAATCCAAAGAGGAACAAAGTAAGTGGGTACCATAAACTCCCCATTAACCTAAAATCTATCCTATTAAAATTCGAAAGTAAACAAACATATGTATCTATGTCCTTCTATCTTCTCACGAACTACCGAATCCTGAAACTAGCCGTAAGTACCAAAAGATGGAAAATAATCCAAGGAATCGGTTTCGACTAATTAAATTCCGAAATTGTAATTAGTTAAAAAGATATTAATTAAAAACGTCAAAATGAATGAATTGACGTGCTGCCATCTATTGGCAGCATGGTGAATTCATTCACGGCGGATTCTTTTTTCCCCCTATTATTAGTTTTGGCATCCAGTGTTGCATTTATTTTTTTTTTATTTATTTAACGGAAGTTGGTATTTCTTTTTGAGCGAGCTTCTGTGTTTGGATTTATTAACAATGGGAAAAAAATCGTTTTCATGCTTTTTTCTTTCTTTTTTTTGTATTAAAGTGTTTAACTTCATAACGTTTGCTAAGGAAAGTAAGTGACAATATTTGTTGATTGTAGAGAAAAACAGAGGCAGGGCATATGAAAATATATGGATCCCAAGGTCTCACGTGACCCCACTTCTCTCCGCCCGAGAATAATCTATTATTCGTGATAGACCGTGCAACGCCGGGCCACACAGATAGTTTATCTGAAAAGGTGTTCAATATTTATATTCTTAGGCTTCCTTTTTTCTGCAACAAATTTTTTAAACTTACAGAACAATACATTTATGAAGTACTGTCCTGTATTGAGAAATCAGAAAGTTTGTATAAGAAAGGGGGTTTGATATAAAAAGTGTTTTAATAATACGGGTGGAGTTGGAAGAAGGAATAAATATTCGCAGAACTCCGGCCTATCCGGTTCTTTTGTTATCCGACTTGCCCTTCCCGCCACTTCAGGCCGGATAGTTGGGAGTCTACTGTGGTTCACAATTCTTTTAAATTTAGCACTTTTGAAGAAGCGATCCCTATAAGCACAAGATATTGTACGATGTCCTCACGATGTTATTCGATATTCTGAATACCGCACAATATCGTGAGGATATCGTAGCAATATTGTACGGCATCTTGTGCTAATAGGGTAGGCTTTAATTACCGAGCAAAATATATTTTGAATCGTGCGACAAAATGCCGGAGTCTGTCAGAATGGAAGAAGGAAATAAATTTTCGAACAACGGGATTAAATTAAGCATAAGTAATTGAATCATTCGAAATATAATTAACCACTTCCCTTACACATTTTTTTGCAAAAAAATTGCAAAAAATCACCACATTTTTTAATTTTATTATTAAATAAAAGGAAACGAAACAAAACCAAATATATTGGTTTTAAGTTGATTTTTTTATTTTTTACAGGTGTAAAAGCATTTAGTTTTAATATTAGTTTACTATCCCGAGTTATCTCGGGCAAGTGAAAAAAAGTTAAATATTAGTCTTTGTAGATAGTTTTTGAAACAAGGGACAACACAAAGTGATACCTGACATTCTGTACACTGGTGTCTGGTCTCTTTTCTTACTAGTTTACCTCTAGAATCTCTTTTACGGGAGCATAGAGTACACTGTCTCGTTGGATTTTGATTTTTTTTCAGTTGCAGGAATAACATCTGGAAAATGCCTTGAGGTTAACCTGACTAATCACTATCAGAAAAATCATCGCTTTCGCTATCTTGCATCATCGCCATTATTTTACTTTTTTTCAAAGCAACTATCCTTCATTAGACATTACTAATCCATAAGCCGACGTATACTATATAATAGGGAAACACGTGACCAGTCCCGCCAAAAGAACCGCGAAACCAATAAAACTTGGCAAACTGTCAGTGAAAGCTGAATATTTCCTTTCATTTCCTCCAGGCCGAGTAAAACCGTGATAAAACAAATCGTACTTGCAAATTCTGCTTCGCCCGAGTTTTGTCGGGACAATAATTAATTGCAATATATACGAACCCGAGATAACTCGGGATAATCAGGCAAGCGGTTAACAAATCGGAAAGCAGAAGAATCGACCGAAATACCAACTCCTGTTGATAAAAAAACCAGCGGGAGTGGTCTCCCCTAAACTTTCTCGTATAATCCTAACACATGTAGAGAAAACTAGAATAATAAAAGACGTCAAATAAACTTCCGTCGCAAGTAAACCAAAGTTGGAACCACGCGTGGTTTGAAGGATCAAAACAAATTCAAATCCTCTGCCATTCTTTGCTTTGCACAGGACTAGCATGAGACTCCCCTCAATTTTGCTTTACAAATCCTCCTAGATGGCTTTTGGCAAACTGCCCAACTTCGAAGCGCATCTTCTTGATCTGGCATTGCTACTAGTAGGCATGCAGGGGAGATTAGTTTCTAACGGAAATACTAGCAGTATCGATTATACGAGACCGACAGAGTCAACCTGTTTGACGATTTGGCAAATTTTTATACGACCTACATTTCTTGGCGTATAAAACTCTTGTATAAAATTTTATCTGCTCTGGCTTTCCAAGATTTTGAGTTTAGCTGCATGACGAGACATCAAAGACAGACTTCCTGACGGATTGTCCAACTTTGATAGAAACCCAGCAAATTATATTTAACACATCACGCTCAATTCATCCCAGCAGTCTCAATAGTTTTCGAGTTATCATGTTCAGACACACACACAGAACAGACATAATTCCAAAATTGTGTTTCTAACTCAGGGAGAGTCTAAAATAACGAGAGATTCGTCCACTCATGTGAATTTTGACGATTACAATTTGTACTACCTCTGCATACGATACTAAACCGAAAAATGGCACAAACCTTTAAATCAGTTACAAACCGTTTCTAGGCATGCTTCCAAGCAGTAGCATCATTTTCGAATACCTCGTAATGGTAGATAATACCTCGTAAGCAAATCCTGAAAATTAAAATCTTTTCAATCAAAGAATTCTGAAAATTCTTTTCAGGTGACAAAATGTCGCCAACCCTATAGGTCTGTATTTATCGCGCTATGCCATAAAACATGTCAGACTCGAAAACTTTCACGAGAATCTTTTCTATTTTCAGATTCTTCAATTTTTTTTGGGAAAAAATAATTGAGAAATCATCTGGTTCTAAATATTTAAATCTAATATTTGACAATGAATCGACTGATTTCATTTATCTATAAATTGATTGTTTCATCTATTAATTCATTTCGTGCACATAGACAGTAAAACATATTAAGAAATGAGTAACTTTTTTTCAAACCAATACAATAAGCCGATTGACTGTGTAATAGCGCATTTCTGCTCGGAATTATGTTTTTTCTTAGTTCAATACACCGACTATTTACGAAAGTACGCATGGCCGTAATGAAACATTTACCAATATAACTACATGAAGTACTTTGTACTTCGAGATGACCACTGAAATTGAATATAACCAGAATTGACGATACTCAAAGTTTTATGCTATAATATTCTTCTATAATTATAAATTTAAAACCTAAGACATTTGCAATAACGTTTCGTTCTTCTTTTTAATCTAATTTTACTTCTCCTAACTCGTGCATAAAAATCCCCCTTATCAGAATAAGACGAAATGAGTCTTATTGCATATTCGTCTTTTTTGAGTAAAATGAAATAGTCCGTATATAATAAAAACATTTATAAAATAATGGCATTTCTTTTTCAAATCTATTGGAGCCAGCTTAAAAGGAAAAGAAAGTTAACCTAAAGAAAGAAAAGAAGAAACCAGCGGAGTGACCTCCCCGAAATCTTTCTCCGACTCATGATAATCTGGGCTGTGACATTACAGTGGGTAAGAAATATTTTGGTATTTACTCAAGGCTCAGATTTAAGGAAAAATTAATGAATCGTGATTTACGTGAAACATATAAAATTCATGAATTCCTCAAATTAATATTTTTGCAAAATAAATTGCGTATTTTCTCAATTTTACGCACTGAGATACAACTTCCAATCGTTTTTGAGGTCGAAATCTTACTAAGCAGTATTAGCAAGTTCACCATACATCCATCGAGTGACGTCATGAAGAAGTTTCAGATCAGTTGCTTATTTGCATGAAGCGCGATGAACATATGGAAAGAAACATTCAATGAGCTGCTCGAAATATCAAACGACAGTTTAAATATTTTTAATTTAACTTTAGCCGCAACACATAATCGTATTGGATATTATATTAAAAAGATTTTTCCTTTATCCCTTTTTTAGGATAAAAGTTTAATTTTAAAATGTAAGTACGTGGTTTGCATATATCTAAAAACCTAAAAATTAATTAACATTTATAATTAATTTGTGAATGCATTAAGTAACTAATCTAAAGTTGTTTACAAAATTTCGTTATAGTCATTTTTCATTTAACGTTGTTCTTGCTATGTCATTCTCTTTGAAGACGTATAAATTCGTGCTTTATTATATATATATATAGTATATCTTTTTAAATCAGATTTCTAGACTAAATTTGATCTTTTCACTTATATATCTAAAATTAATGTACAAGAATCTTTCTTTTACGGTTCTATTTAATCTTTTGTCATTCCTTGAAAGCACGTTATAAATGGATGACTTTAATAATATACATATTTAAAAAGTAATCTAGTTGATCTTTTTTCAATTTTTAATATCCTAAGAATTACTTCATCCAATCCGTTCTTGATCTTTTTTACATTCCTTTAGAGATAAGACGTATAAACAATGTCTTTATTTATATATATATATTTAAAAAAATTAAATCCGTTGACTTTTTTTTAATATTCTAAAATAATTACTAATAGCAATACGTAACGAACGAAGCATACC
>BGPR01024387.1:396-23297 GCA_013235015.1 Araneus ventricosus | reverse complement strand
ATATCTAACAGCACAAACAGTCAGCAAAATAACTAGTAACGACAATAGCAGCTCAGCTCACCAGCTGATTAGCTCACACAGCGGATAGAACTCCGAAGACGTTCGCGCTTCAAAGAGAAGTAACCAGTCGTTCAAAGACCAAAGACGCTGTTGTGGTCCAAACGCGGTCTTATATACTCTCCCCGTTAGGCCGTGACGTCACATAGAATTTTCATGAAAATCCTAGATCTCGGCCCCTAATAGAAATATCGAGAAAAGGGTTGCATTTTCGAGAATGATCTATTTGTCGCCAAGATCGCCAAATTTGTCGCCAAAATGGTCGCCAAGTTTGTCGCCAAGGTCATGCGTGCCACGAGAGTCGCTGAGGTCACTCCATGCTTCCCCTTGTAAAACCCTCTTCCCAACCGTAAGACCGTAAGTATTATTGCTGGGAAGCGACTTTCCATGACTGTAACAATATCACGCGCATGATATTCCACTGACGTGATTCATTACTTTCTATTGAAAAACGGAAATTAATTTGAAATATATGATTAATATAATTTAAAATTTCTCGGGAACTACCGATCATAGCGAGATAAATTTTTATATCAATCGATAGAAAATTTTATTTCACTATTTTAGAGCTATTAACTTTGAAATTAGAGCAACAATTACAATTTTAAATTTAAAATTACTGAAATTTAGGTTCTCTAACAATGAAATAATGCCGTTTAACGTCTGGAAGTGCTATGGCGCGAGTTTTATTGTTGGTGACGTCAGAGCGTTACTGATAGACAGATATGGGCTATTATATTAGTAATGTTACGAATGCAAATTTCGAAAACACAATTTTAAATGGCCCTTTTCAAAACAATACTGAAAAATTTCGAAATCCCCTGACGGCTGCGCCATAAGCCAGTCCTAGGCTGGCCTTATGAGAAATCTGACCCTGAGTGGACATGCTATGATTCTGTAAGCCATAGTCACAAGATTTATTTTGATATGATATCCAGCGCTCCATTTAATATCCAGCGCTCCATTTAATGCGTCATGAGGAAGGTTAAAAATGAAAACACAAACTTTTGTCATTTGATGAATTTAATTTCACCTTTTGTTCAGGGTTAAATTTTTAAAGCTTTAAATGGAAAATGGTTTTCAGGTATCAAAAGTAGAAGGAAAAGAGAGAGATGGATATTATACTGTATAAAAAAACAAGCTAATTGCGGAAGGAAGCTGAAGAAAAAAACAAGCAGATTGTTCAGTCGCTCTCGTAAAAATTCTTATCACAAAATCCATCTTAAAATACAGAAAATTAAAACAAAAATAATTAAAAAAAATACATTCCAGTCATTTCTCTCCAATCGAATAGCGAAAAAGCATCCGACAAAAATGCAAAATAACAAATTGGGGGTGGGGGGAAGACAACCAAGACCCGTCAAGAGCAAAAAAGCGAACAAACATCCCCCATTCCCTCCCTTTTCGGAATTAGAGCCAATCTCCAATCAGAGCTCCTCAAACGCACTTCCTACCGCGGATAATTGAATGCGGATACCCATTTGGAAATCCTTTGGCAGATTAATTACGATATTTACCCTCCCCGGGGAATCCGGCTCAGAGGGGGGTGGAGGGGCGGAACGAATGCGGTTGACAAGTGATGCCGGCCCCTGTCCTCCCGCGGAACAAAAGGGGCGCCCGCTTAATTAGAATGGCATCGACAGCAGCAGATGGCACGGGGCGGATACGGACGCCCTGGCAAAGGCGAAAGGTACTGGAACGAGTCTGTTTCAGGGGTGGAGAGTTGGACATAAGAGGTTATCAAGGTGATTCTGGAGACAACCACTTACCAGCTTCGGTCAGAGTCATTTTTATATGTCTGTGTATGCGCTGCAGCATGATTTATCTGCGTGTGATAAATTCAATTTATCCGCCCCTTTAAAATTAATTCTTTTGAACTCCGTTCATTTCTTAAAAGTGGAACCATTTCTACTTTAACTAAAGAACTTGTCGCGTTTAGCTTTTTTGGAACGTGTCGGAAGAGCACACGAGGCAGAGGGACTCGTGCATCGAAGGAAATGATAACAAAGAGAAAAACTGATGATGGCGAGTTGGGTTATGATAAAAGGAAATATTTGTGACGGCATTTTGAAACGAATACATTTTGACGAACCATTACTAATATAATAGCCCAGATCTGTCTCTCGGTAACACTCTGACGTCATCAACAATAATAATCGTGGCATAGCACTGCGAGATGTTAAACAGCATTATTTCATTCTTAGAGAACCTAAATTTCAGTAATTTTAAGTTTAAAAGAGTAATTGTCGTTCTAATTTCAAATTTAATAGCTCTAAAATAGTGAAATGAAATTTTCTATCTATTGATATAAAATTTATCTCGCTATGATCCATAGTTCCCGAGAAATTTTAAATTATATTAACCATATATTTGAAATTAATTTCCGTTTTTTAATGGAAAGTAGTAAATCACGTCAGTGGTATATCGTGCTTCTGATATAGGTTGGACGCCACCATGCATCTGATTATTTATTGTAATAGTGATGATATAATTTGATAATATTTTTTGGCAACGTTGAAATTTACACAAAGACATCTGAAGTACAAGGAAAATTGTTAAACGAAGAAAAATACTTTTATGAAGTATTTTTCGGAATGTTGTTTACCAAGAGGTTTTTGAATAAAGAAATATGTAAATACAAAAAATTATTTCCTGTCATGAAACATATGTTTATTTTATTTGTTTTCAATCAATGTTAAGCATTTCTCTCGCATATATATCTATTTAAACACGTCAAATTTGACGGGAAATCTCTCGAATGAAGAGGAAATTTGCACCCGTCATACCATGAAGGAGAATTTTCTAGTTTGTAAATAATATATAAATAGGTGTGCTGTCTGTCTATGCATCTGTGTTTGGGAAGAAAAATATATGAATACTTTTCAAATGGATTTTGTAGTAACCCAATCGGGCCTTCAATTATCCTGTTTTAAACATGGTGGGCAAATAACAGAATAGCTTTTCGCTTTCACTTAGCCCGTTCATCAAACTACTTCTTTAACTTATGAATCGCAGGAATTTTTAATATTTCCCATGCCTCTCGAAATTGAATGACTGTATCTACCACCGTCCAGAGATAAAACTGCCTTACCCGAAGATCACATACCAAATTCCATCCCCCTAGATCTAATAGTTTTCCGAGTTATCATGTTCACAGACACACAGACAGACATAATTCCAAAATTGTGTTTTTTGGACTCGTGGTGGTCTAAAACGTGGAGATTCGTCAAAATCTCGAGTTCGAATTTTTTGACGATTACAATACTTTCTCTTTGTATACTTCGTATACGAAAAAGTAAAAATAGTAATAACCTCCTTAAAATCGTGAGATTTTTGCCACACAGGATAGAAAGTTCAAGCACTGATTAGTTTGCTACTAGAATACTGAAGAAGAGTAACGGGAATTCAGTGTTAAAGTGATTAAAAAATTTACCTTCTGTGCAAACTTATGGGAAAGAACAGATTGGAAAAGCATACTCGTCTTATACGGATAGCAAATATCACAGTAAGTCTGACGCAACTCTAGACATGAGATGATATCTGTCTTCATTTGAACCTAATTTTATAAAACTCAGCTCCCATGGAACAAGCTCAAGGATTCCACTGAAACTGTCTTCCATTTGAATAGATAATTCCGACTAGTAATTCTTACCTTTCATTAAAAGTTAATGCTAAATTATTTCAGTGTTCTTTACATTCGTAAGGACGTGAAATTAATACTACTCTAAATAAATTTAATATAAAATGCTTTTAAAAACACTTTTTTGTTAATGTATTGAAAATAGAATTCCGAATATTTTAATTATTTTCTAACTTTTAGTTTTTAAGTTATAATAAATATGAAGGAAAATTTGAATAATTTTTTTCTAAATTAATTTCAGATAGTGCACTGGAATGGAATACAAATTTGATTATATTAATCGATGAACTAATATAATTAAATATTAAAATAGCGCATCAACAAAATTTCAAAACTTGAGAACATCGAAAAGTGACTGAAAAATCGATTATACTATTCCATATTTACAAATACGAAACCAGTCAACTTACATAAATGCATGAAAATGGAATGAAGTGTAAAATCAAAAATAAATTCTACAAGTGGAATTAAGAGCTAATTCGAGTCGTTCGACTCTTAACAATTTCGACCCGACTTTTGCCTGATTAAAATTTAACTATGAAAAGTAGTTTAAATTAATGTTGACATACTTAAAGAAGTATGCTGTGAGTTTAAAGTATTTCACTTTCCCGTTTCCTGGAAATCTCCTGGGGCAATATGACCCAATCGTATAGCAGACTGGGACTATTCGAGTAAAACATCTGTAAAACTATCTTTCCTGCCATAAGATTAGCATGCCAAGGAAACAACTTTAAAGCTTCGTAACAATAATCATGTAGTTATTTGATCACTGATGGGATATATTGTCCCAGTGTTAAATACGATTGGGACAATATATCCCACAAAAATTCAAAATTTCTTTAATATGATATTAAAAAGGCTAAATTATTACTTAATAAGAACAATAAGAACTATTTTACTCTAAGTATGGCATAAATATTGTTACAAACATGGAAAGTCGCTTCCTAACATTGTGAGTCTTATGGTTGGGAAGAGAGTTTAACAGGGATAAGTATGAGATACTGGCAGCAACCGGGTCTGGACCCCTGACTTTGGCGAAAAATTTGGTGCTTTGGCGACGAAATATGGGATCTCAGAGGTGCTGGAATTTTCTCGATATCTCTATTAGGAGAGGAGATACGCTTGAATGTACTAGATGATTCCATGTGACGTCACGGTCTGCCGGGGGAGACTATATAAGGAGAGCGCTTGGATCACGGAGTGAATGTTGATCGCCTTGGAGTGCTAACTTCTTTGGAGTTCTATCCGCTGTGCGAGCTAGTAAGCTTTTAGACTCCGAGCGGTATTGAGTAGTAGTGTGTTGATCGGCTGGAACAACTTCGGAGTTTCGTCTGCAGCGCGAGCTAGAAAGCTGGTGAGCTGAGCACTATTGAAAGTGCTGTTATTATCGTTATTAGTGATTTGCTGACAGTTAGTGGCTATTTTTCGCACATGCGCTAGAAGCGATCGCTTTGTGTCTCAAGACCCTGAGGGAATCTCAAATCTAATTCAACGAACATCGCTGTGCTAAGCCAACTACAAATTTACGACATTGGTTAGAGAAAGGGCTCCAAAACAGTTTTGTGCATGTGGGCTCATAATGTCAAAATCCGCCACTGATGACTGTTTGTGTTGCTAAATCTCAAAGTTATTACCTGTGAATTGTCTGTTTACGTTGCTAATCTGCGCAAGATCTATTCTTTCCCGTTACCTGTGCTACGTGTTTTCCTGCATATTTGTGAATAAACCTCCATTCTCCATTATCCTGCGTGTTGGACTGTTTACACCATACACCCACATAGCGATTTTTGATACTATAATCGTACTTACTGTAAAATTAAAAAATAGACCAATTTAAACTAGAGTAATGTGCATGCTCAAAAACATAAATCCTCCATTTGCGATCTGAGAGTGTTCCCAAGTTTCTTTAATCATAATTTTATACCCTAATTCTTTAAAAACTGTGATAACATAAAAACCCATGTAAAAGTGGGATTTATTTACCAATAGGGAATGAAGTCTAATAATCGGGACTTAAGGTAGGGGCCCGAATATCGCCTACGTTCGTAATATTGTCCACTCCGGTTTCTTCTTAATTTTTAGTGGCAGTTTCAAAGCTTCCCCTTCAGTAGTTGTATGGGGAAGCCATTTGATCCTGTGCTGTTTTTTCAATTTCTGAGAATTTTTGATGATTTTCGTGTAAAGGGAGTTAATAATCATGTTTCATTAATTTTAATATAATCAGTGAAGTGCTATCGATAATGTTAAATCATTTCAGGCAGTGATAGCGACTATAATTTGCTAAATTTCGGTGTGGTTTGTTTCTTGGCTTGCGATCCGATTTCGGGTATCCGGGGATGCCGCCAACTTTTAGGGCTAGGTTGTTCCTAATATCGCCCACTTGGGCATCCCCATTATCGCCCTAGCCCTTTGAGGGGAACTATATTAAAAGAAAAATTGCCTTTAAAAATACATGGTCGATGTCCTATCACCTGACAATGCTCCTAAGTTCTTTTTTATTTTAATGTTTTATTTAGGGGAGAAGTACATTAACTACTTTGCTAAAAGTACAAAAACGCTGCCTTGTATTATTTTAAATTTTGTTCTGCCTTTATTTTCATGTTTCATGATCATAGCATAAGTTTGACTCCATTTCAGACATAGGCGGTATTAGGAACGTATAGTGGGCGATATTAGAAACATATACTGGGAGATATTAGGAACATATAGAGGGCGATATTAGGAACATATAGTGGGCGATATTAGGAACACTTTTTACTTTCTCGTATACGAAGTATACAAAGAGAAAGTATTGTAATCGTCAAAAAATTCGAACTCGAGATTTTGACGAATCTCCACGTTTTAGACCTCCCTGAGTCCGAAAAACACAATTTTGGAATTATGTCTGTCTGTCAACACGATAACTCGAAAACTATTAGAGCTACGCTGATGAAATTTGGTATGTGGTCTTTAAACATAATTTGTAGGTTTCTATCAAATTTTGGACAAAATCCGTCCACGGGAAGTCTGTCTGTCTGTATGTCCGAAGTCATGCGAACACTATAACTCAAAAACTTGAATAGCTAGATGGATAAAATTTGGTACACAGTTTTATCGTCATGAATGTAGGTCCCTATAAAATTTTGGGCCAAATCCGTCAAAGGGTTGACTGTCTGTCGGCCTGTATAATCGCATACTTGTAAAAATTATATCTCCTCAACCCTTTGCTTAGATAAATAAAAATTGGAATGATGGTAGCTAACATTAATTATAGATCTGCGCCCAAATTTCGTTTCAATTGGTTAAGAAAAAGGCGTTCAAATTGCATAATTAATGTTTCTAATCCGATTCTCCATACGCATGCGTAGCAATTTCTGTGCACGTGGATGGATTGCGTCACTTTTTCCTTGTTTTACTTGCGTAGTGGAAGCAATCTCTGAGCATGCGCAAGCTATTCTGCGGTAACGGAACGAGGTCATTTGCTCCGTTTGTCCTCCGCACGCTGAGCTTGCATTGCTAGAGTTTGATAAAAAATAAATATTGCGAAGTTTTAATACATACGCATCTCTTGGAATATGATTCTTCACCTAAATATTTTACTATCACTATAATCTAAGATGAAAAATCCTCTGATAGTCATTGCATTCTGGGTTACAGTAGGTTCGAATTTTTTATCCACGCAGGGGGAAGGGAAATGACAAATGCTTGAGAAGTATACGAGAAAGTTTAGGGGAGGCCACTCCCGCTGGTTTTGGAAGGAAAAATTTTGCAGTTCGCAAAAAAAAAAAGTGTTGGTGTGTTTGTTATAAAGTTGCAATTGAGTATATATTTGGATAACAGTCCAGATAATAGATTGGAACTATTTTTAGATAAATTTGCACATGAATTAGCCCTCTGATTAAAATACTGGCATAAGTGGGCGATATTTGGGTCCCCTACCTTATATGCCTATTAGGGCCGAAAGGGTTAAACTAACGTAAGCTTTTAACGATATTAATAAAAACTTCTTATAGCGAAGAGATGGTTCTTAGGGAGGGGGGGGGGAGTATGGCAATAAGGGTTATTCAAAAATAAAAAGACTGATCAAAGTGTACGGGAGGAAATATAGATTGGGAACCGTTGTCCAAGCTTGCTGTGTTTAACGTATTCGCATTCAGTAGAATAAACAGACCGACAGACAGTCCACCCATTGACGGAAATGGACGACCGTGCGGATGTTACTCATATGACCAACGACACTCATATGACCATATGTGCGACAAACAAAATTTTAAGTATGTATGCATTATGTTCAAATTTTATCTCCCTATCATAGTTTACAGGGAAGTTACAGCTCTTTGTAATAGGTGCAATTGCTTTGAATAACCCTGTTTTTATATCCTATAGGCTCTTGAAAAAGGTTTCTTTTCCTTTTCCGATGAAAAACTATTTAATTTACTTCTTCTCCTAACGATATCTATAACAGACTGTGACATCTTTCCTAACGATATCTATAACAGACTGTGACATCTTTCCTAACGATATCTATAACAGACTGTGACATCTTCTGACCCCACCATTCCTCCCAGCTAAGAAATCTCCATTATTGAGCGAATTTAAACCAACTTCTTGCGATATTTACTTTACAAGAAAAATGGAATTTACTTACAAGATATATCTTCTTCACGTCTACATTATATGTTTAATCTGCCTAGTTTGTGTTCCAGACGAGATATTTCTTATGTTCTTTTCTTTTACAAGGTTATCAATGGTTCGATCGATTGTACTGATATACTGAGCTCTATAAATTTCGCTGTGGCTGCCAGATATTCAAGGAATCAAAGTTCTTTTCCAAATGCGTATTAAAAATCTAATTATATTAACAGGTTCTCGTTATATAAATTTTATAAGAGTTTTAACAGGATCTCTGGTGAACTGGACACTTATCATATGTCTCCTACTTTTTTTAAATCGAATTGTTTTCAACTTTAAATATACATGACCTGATTTCTTTTCCTTTTCTTACGCTTGACTATACTTATTAAGATTTTCATGCGTTGATCTATTGTTTGTGTGTGTTTGACTTTTTGACCCTTGCTTTTTTAATGTTTTTTTCATTTAATGTTCTAAATTTTAAAAATTAAAAATAATTTTCATGTGACGGTATGCAACTTGGACTTTTGGAACCTCACTGTGTTTTTAGTGCTTTTGTAATTGCGTGTTTTCGTTTTAAGACATTTATGCGTTTACATTTTTATAATTAATGTGGTTTTGAGCTTTAAACTGTTGTATTCTCTGCAGATACTCTTTTTCTTTGTGTTTTAATTCACTTTGTGGCTTGTGTTCTTTGTATGTTTTTGGTCATGGACTCTGTAAATGGAGTCATCTATGTAGTGTGTTTTCTTTGAATAAATAAATAAATTATTCCTATAAATATGATCTCAACTTTCTCATACACTTCGTGATAAGAATGTCAATTATAATGTGCGGCAAAAATGTATTCATGGTGCTATCCTCTCCTAAAATATATGATTCTAGAACTACGATTTTAAACATTAAATTATCATTCAGTAGCTCTTTATTGCAAACAGAAACACTCCCTTTCAAATGTGCGATGAGGTCATCACCGCAGATAAAATTCTTAAATGGAAAATATTCATTTCTTTTTACATCTTTCTTCTTCTTTATAGATCCTTTCTTTTTACTCTTTTACTTCATATTTAAATTTTTTTAACTGTTCGGAATTTAAAATATAATTTTTTTTTCTTAAGGGATAGCTTCAGTGCAATTTTGATTTCGCGATCGAAGAAGCAAGAGTTAGACTCTACCACTTGTTATGAAAAACATGTCAAAAGCCACTTGAAACCCAACTTGGGTCTGTTGTGAGTTAAATTCGTAGATGTAGACATCTCTTCACGCGAAGTTAATGTTTGGAGAGATTGAGTGCTGCTCGTCAGAGGTTCAGAATTCTGAGGTCCATCACCTGCATCAATGGGATAGCTTCAAAAATGTCGAATTAATATCTGCATCTCTGAACTTGACGAACGTAAGTCAGATTATACCAGCTTTTTAGGAGAGCTTAAAAACTAGAAAGAATTTACTCGTTATCTGTGAAGACTTCCGCTCTTACAACCTTAGTAAACTTTAAAAGAAGAATGCGGAACTTCAGCATTTTTTTAAAACGCGTGAAAGCAATCCGAATTTATAGAAAAAAATCATTCAAATTTCAAATATGCAAGTGAAATTTTACATAAAAATTCATTTATTTAAATATTGAGAGCGAAAGATGCACTGAAATAGCAGGAATCATGATACAATCCGAAACGCAATCTCATTGGCCGAGTAGATTTTGACGTCGCATGTGCCTTCCTTCGCATGCTTCTCTTTTGTACCATGTTTTGATTCAAGGCGTTTGTACTAGCTTACATTTTAGAAGTGAAGTTTTTGGCTTTTCTACAATTCAATGTTTAATTTCATAATGGATAATGGTTTTGTACAAGGCAAATCGGATAATTTGCCAAGAATTGATTCTACAGTGATGGCAGAGAAACTGGATACAAAACGCCGGCTCGTAAATTATCTCATAAGAAAAGCTGTTCGTACCTTGCCTCGAATGCATTTAATAACCGAAACAAAGCTCTATGCTATAACACAATAGATTTCGCTTTAGGAAAAACGGGCAGGTTTTCAAAAGCATCAGGCAGCAATAAATTGAAGAGGGGCCCTCGGACATTCCGAGAAGACGCTGCGATTTCTGTCGCACAAGAAATAATGAAAAACTAAAAACCTGATTTTGCATGACGTGTGAAATTTCGTATGCCTACAACATCCCCTCACCACCACCACCAAATCAGGAAAAAAAAAAAACCCAGGAATATACTTGTTTCAGAAGTTACGCTCATAATAAATTCAGGTACGCATTTTTTTAAATGCATGCGTGCCTTTGAAAAATTAATTTTATTTTATATAGTTTTATATTACTCTGCTATGAAGAATATAAATTATTTCCTTCGTACAAGTATTAATTTCAAGTTATTAGTTAATAGTAATTAATATAAAAAAATCCGATAAAAATAACTTATATAAAGAAACCTAATATAAATTTATAATAATATTCAAACACGACCGACTGCGACTAATCCAGGAATTTAATGGCTACCGTATACAAATCAACAAACTCTAGATGTGCGGTGAGATAAATTTATCTACATTTTTCAATTGTAATAATTGATAAGTAAATTGACATTTTGAAGACTGATTTTGATTTGAATAGACTCATTGAATCTAAACGATATATTTTGCATCAAAAATTCTGTGAATTATTTTCTTACACTACGAATGAAAACGAAAAAAAGTCATGAATTTAAACTTATATTTAAGATATTCTAATTAATTTTGAATGGTACTGTAATTTTTAAAAAATATAAGAAACATTTGAATATCCTTGGTAATAATATAAGCAGTAATATAACAAGAGCAATTTTTTAAAAAAAATCTTAAAGAAGTTGGGACAACCTCTGTGCCACCGCCCCTCAAAGGGTTAAAGTATAAATGCCATGTAATCGAATGGAAGGTAAAAAAACTAATTAAATTTAACAATTTGCTTTAAAATATATAATTAAAATCTCACCTTATACTTATATTCAAATTAAATTGGATATCGAGTTCAAGGCTGTTTTTTTACTGTGCTTCGTCATATACAATTTTAATAGGTATAATATAGATAAATTACTCATCGGGTGCCGTTATGGTTGTATTAACACATTTGGAGCAGTACAATACTTGTATCTTTCCGACATTATTTTAGCTGATGCAGTAGTCGGAAAATATAGAAAAAAAAGCAAAATCCCAAAACGAGCGAACGGGAGCTCTCCACTGTTTGGGCACATGTAACGTCAGACCCGCTTCCGCCAAAATGGATAATTTTTCCCCACGTCATCCGAGAGGCGAACATTGATTGCAAATATGAAAAAAAAAAAAAACTGCCAAGAAATTTTTTTTAATGTTATTGTTCATTTTGAAGCATTTTGAATCGATTAGAAAAATAATAATAAAAAAAAATGCTGAAGTACCCCATTGTTAACATGCTTAAATTGTTATAGCTTGATGCAAAATCAGATTCTACATGCAAAACTGCAATAAGCTGAAAATCGTCATTTTTGGATTACTTTCTGCCCATTCCGAGGTACAGATATGATAAATGAAATCCAACATTGCTACTGGATTTGTGACACATAATGCTCCGAGCTGTTTTGCTGGGAATGAAAAGACCATTATCGCCACTTAAAAGACTTCTTCAAAACTGAATGCCGGAATCGAAAATTCGCTTACGTGACAACTAATACTACTAATTTTTATGAGCCGTGTCCACACGCATTTCAACCCGAAAGTCAATATTAAACTACATTATCAAGGCATACTCTGCACAGTGCGTGATTTTCCCCGCACTTCTGACCGACTGCGTAGCCCACTCCTAATAACATGCACCACATGCAAGCGACAAGGGGGGAGGGAATAAAACAAAATAAAGAAAAAAAGAGAGAGATTGGCAAACAAATCATATCCATCCGCGAGATAATGAAAGCTGATGACTCGTGTGATGCTAACCTCACAGATAGTATCTTCCCCTCCCTTGGTACACCCCTGCGGTGATTTTGGTTTGGAGGGTGGGGGAGAGCACGAAACATGCTCAATTGATCGCGAAAGTGTGCCCTTGATTAAATTTGGACACTGTTTCTAGCCCGTCCGAGAAATGCAAAAAATAAAAAAAGGGAGACAGAGATCGGCAACATGATACCGCCAGGGCAAAGTGTAGCGGTTGCCTGCGAATTGGATTTGCGGCGGCTCCTGGATTTGTCGCCAGGGTCATTACACTGGAAATGAGGGTTATTTGCACGCTAGCTTTGGCCCCATTTGTTTTGATAGAATCAAAGGGGATGGGAACCTTTCGGTTCACTTGATTATAACTAGGATTGTCAAAGTAATCCCAACTGCTATTTCAAAATTTTTCTTCATATAATCACTATGTGGATTACCTATACTTAAAAAAAAATTAAATATATTTTGAGATCTTATGCATTTTTTCACTTTCTCGTATACGAAGTATACAAAGAGAAAGTATTGTAATCGTCAAAAAATCCGAACTCGAGATGTCGACGAATCTCCATGTTTTAGACCTCCCTGAGTCTGAAAAACACAATTTTCGAATTATGTCTGTCTGTGAACACGATAACTCAAAAACGATTAAATCTACAGGGATGAAATTTGGTACGTTGTCTTGACATACAATTTGTATGTTTCCATCAAATTTTTGACAAAATCCGTCCATGGGAAGTCTGTTTGTATGTCCGTGTTAATGTGAGCGCGATAGCTCACAGACGCCGAGGACGCCGTGGTCAGACGCCGAGGACGCCATCAGAGCTGGGCCAAATCCGTCAAAGGTTGACTGTCTGTCGATCTGTATAATCGCATACTTGTAAAAATTATATCTCATAAGCCCTTTGGCTTAGATAAATAAAACTTGGTATCACGGATGCTAACATTAATTATAGATCTGCTCCCAATTTTCATCTCGATCGGTTAAAAAAGAGGTGTTCAAATTGCATATTCAATTTTTTTTACTTTTGATCTCCACGGCTTATACTTAATGACTTCTGCTTGGCGCTTTTTTCTTCCCTTTTGGCTCCTTTCTTGCTCGGATTATTTAATTTCCGTTTGTTTTATTGGTTTTACGTGTCCTGGAGAAACTTGTTGCGCTCTGGGAATAGAACATATTCGAAATTTTTATCCGAGCGAGGGTACGGGGAACTGACACGCTATACGAGAGTTTTTGAGAAATGAGAATACGAGAAAGTTTAGGGAAGGCCACTCCCGCTGGTTTATATTTGCTATTCTGTATCTCAGTATTTGATTCATAATATGTTTTGATACTTGATTTTTATTGCAACTGAAATTGGGTGTTGCAAACAGGTTTTATCTGTGCTTTTGAGTTGTCGTGTTTTTGATGTGTGTTTTTTCCCGATACCTTGTTCCAGTCGCGTAGTACCTTTTTCTCACCGTTGAAATTCCAGTAAAATCTACATTTATTCATTACAGAATTTTATTGTTAATAATTGAAACTGTTCGTTATATACTGAGTGACCAAAATATTAGGAACACCTTACTGTGCAGTAATAACCCTTTTAGTGCCGAACGACAATATATCATCGTTCGTAACACTTGCGAAGAGTGCCAACGACGATATATTGTTGCGTATACGATGGCGCCTTACTATTTGCATCGCGAGAGAAATCTATCTCAAAATAAATTTGTTGGGTGCAGAAAGCTGCGCCATAGCTGGGGCAGTCTGGAGCATGCGCAGTCTTCTGGCAGCTTCCTTTAAAAGCCCGGATTGTGGACGTTGTTCCAGTTGTGTAGTAACGCAGTTATGCAGCGATAGTGACTGTCGGGGATAATAGCCTTTGTTGCTTCAAATCCCGTAACACAAATTCAAGTTCAAGTGACTGTCGTTCTTGTTTTTATTGGTTTTATAATGTTTTAGCTATTTTAATAAAGTATCGTTTTACCAAGATGGGCTCTATTATTGAGAGACTATTATCCACCAGATCCAAGAGAGAATCGGGTAGATTCAGAAAACTTGCTTAGTCTTTTACATGTGTTGGCGTATTAGATGCAACAAAATTTATAAAACGTTATAAATGGTTTTATTAATATTTTCGATTTATTAATAATATTCGATTCGATTAATATTAAAAGTAAATATTCGGTTTTTCTGTTTTTCATAATCTTTTATATTTATGTTATTCGTATGATTTTCAACAGATATTGAAATACAATTGACATTAATTTATTCTCCCTTTATTTCATAATATGCTTCTTTTTGAATATGTAAACATCATCCTTATTTTCTTTTTTATAATCTTTTTCCCAAACCTTAGCAAATTCGTCAAATTGCTCCGGCATTCTTGGCATAGGTACTATACTTTCGGTCGGCACTAAAAGGGATAATCAGGGGGTGTAGTGGAGCCGGAACGCAGCAAAGGCGCTGTTTTTTTTACGCAGGAATGGCGCTAGAGTTTGCCCGACGGGGGTGCCTGATTTGCCCGACAGGGGGCACGAAATGCTGTACGGCGGGACGAGTCAAATGAAATTGGTCTCAAATTTTCGCCAGATTATTATTTATCAACAACAGTTGAATATCCCTTACAAAAATGCCCCCCGATGGAGGAGCACAGCATCCCCGACGGGGGGCCCTCGCCCCCCCCCCCGGTCCTTTCTCTGGCACCACCCTTGTTTTTACGAGAAATAAACAAGAATAATTGTAAAAACCTCCCTAACCCCTTAACATTCAATGAAGTCTCTGACACGTGCATTGAATTACAGCATTTTTGCTATTTAAATCCGTAATTAAATCAATATAACAATTGATTTTAAATACAAAAACCACCTGGACACGCTTAAATGCCTCGAGTATACTTTACCATCTTAAATAGATTGAAATAATAAAAAAATATCTCAAATGGGTGGTGGCATCTAATTAGGAGGTAAATAATATCGTATGGCAAGGGATTAAAACAGCACGAATTTTGCCATCCAGGTTAGAGCATTCCGGCACTGCTTACTGGTACTAATCGTGTTGCACCACCTATGACAGCAGATATTTTTCTTAAACATGGATTTTATAGGTTTCTGAAATCGTTGAGGAAGAATATTAGCCCATGCTAACAATATGGCAACTCTTATGATTAGGTGGTAGTGTTTTGGAGCTACGAACAGATTATATATCTCATCATCCCTCATATACACTGTGATATTCGTAACGAATAAAAAATATATATATTTGTAGAATCATTAAAATATGTAAAGAAAAGAAATTAGATAAAAAAAAGTCGTTTGGTCATAAAAGAAATTAATTTTAAAATATCGTTTGGCTGAAAAAGAAATTAATTTTAAAATATCGTTTGGCTGAAAAAGAAATTAACTTTAAAATATCGTTTGGCTGAAAAAGAAATTAATTAAAAATATCGTTTGGCATAATTCTTTTCTAAAGATAATAAAAATAGTATGGCAACGATATATTTGTCTTTTTGCTAACGTTGCCTAGCAACGGAAAAGAATAATGAATTGAACTTGGAATTCGATGTAAGAGTGATGTAACGTTTCTGATGTAAGTGTATCTATTTTTTTTACATGTTTGTGCTGTGGTAGACGTCCAATAAATATATTATTTTTATAAAGAAGGCTCTACAATTCTTCATATTATGCTGAAATACATCACAGCACACAAGGGCCTATCATCGGCAAGATGGGGAAGAAATCCGGTCTGTCATATCAGACAAACTTTTTCTACTCATAAAATGCCCAACGCCAGTGTTCTTTCTCCCTAAAGCTGCTTTATTCAGTTTTGCAGCGAAATCAAAAGAGCTCTTGTTGATCGCCGGCTATTAAAACCATTTCTTTGTAAGATCCGCCTTGTAGAGAACTTGGTTAAGCTTTGTGGTGATCCGTGATTGTTGTTGCGCTGCTATTTGTTGCATTGTAGCTATATTGTAACTGCACACAATGTGTGTCAGTCATCTAGCTCTTCTTTCGTTCACAAACGATTTCCGCCCACTTTTCCGCTTTCTGCTGAAGGCTTTTTTGGTTTAGTCGCCATTCTTTGCAGATTCGAGTCACTGTTGAAAGAGACATTAGTGACAATTTGGAGAGTCCAGTTATCTCCAAAAAACATTAGTGTTTTTGGAGATAACTGGAACCGACCCTTCTGACACTCACAATCATGCTATATTCCATGTCATACATGTGTGTTGTTTCTGCATAGACATGCCTACTGTAACGTTTACTGGTGTTTCTAACGAGGGAAAAGCTTTTTAACAGTGTATTTTGTAGTGTTATTATTATATTTGGATTTTTTTTGACATCACATTATATATATATATATATATATATATATATATATATATATATATATATTTAAAATTCAGCAATATCTGTTTCTCTCATTCAAACATTGTAAAACTTATGCTGCTGATGCTAATTGCTGTATTCTTTGTAATAATATTTGATACTAGTTATATCCGTCTTTTCTCTTACTACAGCAACTCAATTTTCCAAATGACTTTCTTCGTGGTTGGGTGTTTTCTTCCCGCTAGCCAGTTCTAAAAACAAAGGATTGAGGTGGCTCTCATGGGTGTTGAATGAATGGAAACGCTACTTCAATCGATGTTCTGTCGTTTGAAATTCAGAAGGAGAAAAAAGGGTGGTACGTGGCTCTCACTGTGTTGAATGAATGAAACGCTTCACTTCAATCGATGTTCTGTCGTTTGAAATTCAGAAATTAGAAAAAGGGGGTGACGTGGCTCTCACATGTGTTGAATGAATGAAACGCACTTTAATCGATATTCTGTCGTTTGAAATTTAAACACAAACAAGAGTTGAGGATTTTTCACGTTGAATGAATGGATAACTGCTACTTGCATCGATGTTTCTGTCGGTTGAATTAGAGCAAAAAAAAAGGGGAGGCATGGGACGTGGCTCTCACGTGTTGAGATGAATGGAAACGCTACTTCAATCGATGTTCTGTCGGTTGAAATTCAGAAACTAAAAAAAAAAGCTTGTGACGTGGCTCTCACGTGTGTTGAATGAATGGAAACGCTACTTCAATCGATGTTCTGTCGTTTGAAATTCAGAATTAGAAAAAAGGGGGGTGACGTGACTCCTACTGTGTTGAATGAATGGAAACGCTCACTTCAATCATGTTCTGTGTTTGAAATTCCAGAGAATTAGAAAAAGGAGGGTGACGTGGTCTCCAAATGACTGTGTTGAATAGATGGAAAACGCTACTTCAATCGATATTCTGTCGTTTGAAATTCAGAAACTTAAAATAAGAAAGTTGGTGGCTTTCCGATGTGTTGAGATAGAATAGGAAACGCTTCGCTAATCGATGTTCTGTCGTTGAAATTAGAAACTTAAAAAAAAAGTGGGTGACGTAACTCTCACGTGTTGGAATGATGAAACGACCGCTTCATAATCGATGTTCTATCGAGTTTGAAATTCAAAACTAAAAAAAAGCTTGTGACGTGGCTCTCACGTGTGTTGAATGTAAGAACGCTACTTGCAATCGATGTTCTCGTATTTGAAATTCCAGAAAGTAGAAAAAAGGGGGTGACGTTTTAGCTCTCCATGTGTTGAATGAATGGAAACGCTACTTCAATCGATGTTCTGTCGTTTGAAATTCAGAAATTAGAAAAAGGGGGTGACGTGGCTCTCACATGTGTTGAATGAATGGAAACGCTACTTCAATCGATGATGTCTGTCGTTGAAATTCCAAAGGCTTAAAACCAAAGTTGAGGGTGACTCACGTGCGTTGATGAATGGAAGCTATTTCAGTCGATGTTCTGTCACGGGGGAAATTCAACTTAAAAAAAAAAAAGTGGGAACGTGGCTCCACGTGTGTTGAATAGATGGAAACGCTACTTCAATCGATGTTCTGTCGTTTGAAATTCAGTAAATAGAAAGGGGTGACGTGTGCTCCTGACATGTGTTGAATGAATGGAAACGCTACTTCCAATCGATATTCTGTCGTTTTGAAATTCAGAAACTTAAAACAAAGAGTTGAGGGTGACTCTCGTGCAGTTGGCAGATGAGAGAACCTTTACTTCAATCGATGTTCTGTCGGTTGAAATTAGAAAGCTTAAAACAAGAATTTGGTGACTCTCACGTGCATTGAATAATGGAAACACTACTTCAATCGATGTTCTGTCGGTTGAAATTCAGAAACAAAAACAAAGTTGCAGGGTGACTCACCGCGTGCGTTGAATGAATGGAAACGCTACTTCAATCGATGTTCTGTCGTTGGAAATTCAAACTTAAAACAAAGAGTTAGGGTGACTCTCACCGTCGTTGAATGAATGGAAACCTTACTTCAATCGAATGTTCTGTCAGGTTGAAATTCAAACAAAATCAAAAGAGTTGAGGTGACTCTCCGTGCGTTGAATA
This sequence comes from Araneus ventricosus, assembly GCA_013235015.1. Taxonomy (NCBI): domain Eukaryota; kingdom Metazoa; phylum Arthropoda; class Arachnida; order Araneae; family Araneidae; genus Araneus; species Araneus ventricosus. Next base: position 4,645 of record BGPR01024387.1, on the reverse strand, counting down.
GAATGGAAACGCTACTTCAATCGATGTTCTGTCGAGTTTGAAATTCAGCAACAAACAAAGATTGAGTGAAGCTCTCACGTGCGTTGAATGAATGGAAACGCTACTTCAATCGATGTTCTGTCGGTTGAAATTCAGAAACTTAAAAACAAAGAGTTGAGGTGACTCTCACGTGCGTTGAATGAATGAAAACCTTACTTCAATCGATGTTCTGTCAGTTGAAATTCAAGCAACAAAACAAAGAGTTGATTGACTCTCACGTGTGTTGAATGAATGGAAACGCTACTTCAATCGATGTTCTGTCGTTTGAAATTCGAAATTAGAAAGGGGAGGGGTGACGTGGCTCTCACATGTGTTGAATGAATGGAAGCACTACTTCAATCGATGTTCTGTCGTTTGAAATTCAGAGAGTAGAAAAAAGGGGGGACGTGGCTCTCACATGTGTTGAATGAATGGAAACCTTACTTCAATCGATGTTCTGTCGTTGAAATTCGAAAAATTCAAGGTTGGAGTGACTCTCACGTGCTGCTTGAATGAATGGAAACGCTATTTCAGTCGATTTCTGTCGGTTGAGAAACTTAAAAAAAAGTGGGTGACTGGCTCTCGTGTGTTGAATGAATGGAAACGCTACTTCAACGATGTTCTGTCGTTTGAAATTCAGAAATTAGAAAAAGGTTGACTTGGCTCTCACATGTGATTGAATGACTGGAAACGCTACTTAATCGATGTTCTGTCGGTTGAAATTCAGAAACTAAAACAAGAGTTGAGGAGCTCTCACGCTGCGTTGAATAGTGGAAACGCTACTTCAATCGATGTTCTGTCGGTTGAAATTCAGAACTTAAAAACAAAGAAGTTGAGGTGACTCTCATGTCATTGAATGAATGGAAACGCTACTTCAATCGATGTTCTGTCGGTTGAAATTCAGAAACTTAAAACAAGAGTTGAGTGACTCACGTGCGTTGAACGAATGGAAACGCTACTTCAATCGATGTTCTGTCGGTTGAAATTCAGAAACTTAAAAACAAAGAGTTGAGGTGACTCTCACGTGTGTTGAACGAATGGAAACGCTACTTCAATCGATGTTCTGTCGTTTGAGAATTTCTAAAACAAAGAGTTGGGTGACACTTCTCACGCCGTTGAATGAATAAAACGCTACTTCAATCGATTCGGTTGAGTTATAAACAAAAACAAAGAGTTGAGGTGACTCTCACGTGCGTTGAATGAATGGAAACGCTACTTCAATCGATGTTCTGTCGTTTGAAATTCAGAACTTAAAACAAAGAGTTGAGGTGACTCTCACGTGCGTTGAATGAATGGAAACGCTACTTCAATCGATGTTCTGTCGTTTGAAATTCAGAAACTTAAAAGCAAAGGGTTGAGGTGACTCTCACGTGCATTGAATGAATGGAAACGCTACTTCAATCGATGTTCTGTCGGTTGAAATTCAGAAACTTAAAAACAAAGAGTTGAGGTGACTCTCACGTGCGTTGAATGAATGGAAACGCTACTTCAATCGATGTTCTGTCGGTTGAAATTCAGAAACAAAACAAAGGTTGGTGACTCTCACGTCGTTGAATGAATGAAACGCTACTTCAATCGATAGTTCTGTCAGTTGAGAATTCAAAGACTTAAAACAAAGTTTGAGGTGATCTCTCACGTGCATTGATAATTGAAACGTACTATAATCGATGTCATGTGGTTGAAATTAGAACTTAAAACAAAGAGTTTGAGGTGACTCTCACGTTAGCGTTGAATGTGAGAAACGCTACTTCAATCAGTGTTCTGTCAGTTGAAATCAAACTTAAAAACAAGATTGGTGACTCTCGTGCGTTGAATAATGGAAACGCTGCTTCAATCATATTCTGTCAGTTTGAATTGAACAAAACTTAAGAGGTTGAAATGTGTCTCTCATTGCGTTGAATGAATGGAAACGCTTCACTTCCAATCGATGTTCTGTCGTTTGAAATTTCAGAAACTTAAAACAAAGAGTTAGGGTGACTCTCACATCTGCATTGAATGAATGGAAACGCTACTTCAATCGATGTTCTGTCGGTTGATAATTCAGAAACTTAAAACAAAGAGTTGGTGACTCTCACGTGCGTTGAATGAATGAATGCTACTTCAATCGATGTTCTGTCGGTTGAAATTCAGAAACAAAACAAAGAGTTGGGTGAGCTTTCACGTGCGTTGAATGAATGGAAACCTACTTCAATCGATGTTCTGTCGGTTGAATTCAGGAAAAAACAAGAGTGAGATTGACTCTCACGTGCGTTGAATGAATGGAAACGCACTTCCAATCGATTTCTGTCGGTTGAAATTCAGAAACAAAACAAAGAGTTGGGTGATCTCGTGCGTTGAATGAATGGAAACCTATTCAATCGATGTTCTGTCGGGTTGAAATTCAGAAACTTAAAAGCAAAGGGTTGAGGCGGCTCTCACGCGTGTTGAATGAATGGGAACTCTACTTCAATCCATGTTCTTTTGGTTGAAATTCAGAAATATAGTTTCTTATTTTTCTATTGAGATGAATATACTCGTTTAAGCTTTTCTATGTCCTTATTTATCGTACTTTTTGAATTATTATCTCTTAGGTATCTTAAGTCCCTTGAAAGTATATTTACGACAAAACTTTTTAAAATTTTATCCATTCGTGCTCCCTCTTATAACTGCTAAAAAATTTCAAAATTCCATCCGTAAGTGCACTACTTTTTTGTAATTCCTATTGTTTTTTACGTATATATACGCAAAAGTGTTGAACACGCAGTTTAACAAAGGCAAGAGTCCGAATTTACAAATCAACAATCAGAATTTATTTTCATGTGGAAATAGATTTGGCAGTTCGTTTTTCAATTATAGTAGAAAGAAGGCATATTTTTATTTTCCATGATAGGTTAGTCATTGAGTTTCATAGTTAAAATTAATTTAAATAAACAGTTTGTTACCAACTAACTATACTGGGCTTTATTTCAGAAAAAGAAATTCCTCGATAAAATTCTATAATGTCAAACACAGATGAATTGTAATAAATAATAATACGGATAAGGAATTTCCTTCAACATTGTAGAATAAATTATGATATTCCCAAGCGTACAAACAAAGCTAAACAGATGCAGCCTCAAGTGAAAAACACAATTTATTTAAATTTTCTTTTATCAGGACTCGGGCTGCCATCTGTATGTTGTAAATCGATTTAATAAGACTTCCAGATGATCTATTGGCAACAACCAGCATTACAGCTTCAGTCTTATTCTCAAGATCTTAGAAGACAAAATTGATTGTTGCTTAAAGGTAACACTGGGCCTTTAAGGGTTAAATAATTCTTTAAGTTTACAAATGCAAATACTGTAAGTTCTAATGTTACTAAATTAACTAAGTTACAAATGCGGGGGCTAAATTGTTTATTGATTCTGAAATAGCTATTTTAGGCAAAAAAATGAATGATATTTTGAAAATATTACTTTATCTTTCTATGAAAACATCTACCGAATGACAGACCTCTTTTACTGATCTGCCCCCCAAATATTGTCTTATAACTTTTCCTTCATTTAACCTGTGTATTACGGTCAATTGCTTCTTAACCCTTTCCAACCAACTTTTGCATGATTAAAATTTAACTATGAAAAGTAGTTTAATTTAATGTTGACAAAAATGTAAAAAAAAATGTAATTTCCTATGTCACCCAACAGGGAATGAAGTCTAATTTTCGGGACGTATATGCCTATTAGGGCCGAAAGGGTTAAGACAGAAGCTGTGAAGAACAAAAATTTAATTTTGTCAAAAATGTAATTCCCTATGTCACCCAACAGGGAATGAAGTCTCATTTTCGGGACGTATATGCCCATTATGGCCGAAAGTGTTAAGACAGAAGATGTGAAGAACAAAAATGTAATTCCCTATGTTACCCAACAGGGAATGAAGTCTAATCTTCGTGACGTATATGCCCATTAGGGCCGAAAGGGTTAAGACAGAAGCTGTGAAGAACAAAAATTTAATTTTGTCAAAAATGTAATTCCCTATTTCACCCAACAGGGAATGAAGTCTCATTTTCGGGACGTATATGCCCATTATGGCCGAAAGTGTTAAGACAGAAGATGTGAAGAACAAAAATGTAATTCCCTATGTTACCCAACAGGGAATGAAGTCTAATCTTCGGGACGTATATGCCCATTAGGGCCGAAAGGGTTAAGACAGAAGCTGTGAAGAACAAAAATTTAATTTTGTCAAAAATGTAATTCCCTATGTCACCCAACAG
>BGPR01024386.1:12731-23297 GCA_013235015.1 Araneus ventricosus | reverse complement strand
ACACCCAGTAGGAATTTTTCATTAGTAATTAAGAAATGAGAAGAAAAAGCCATCAATTTTTAAGTGCCAGATGTGATAACAAACCATAACTTACAAAATAGTTATTTTTTGCACAAGTGTGAACCTAGCTCTTAAAGTGTCTAAAAAGATTTGATTTTAGAAACTGATTCTTCGTTTTGTGTTGTATCACAAAATATACCAAAATGAGACTTTAAGGAAGAAACAAGCATAAGTATGTTTCGAAGAAAAGGAAAAGAAGTTCTATGGTTAAGATCATGGAGCTTTAGGAATAGACTATAGTAAAAATCCAAATCCTTAACTCCGCTACTTTTCAGATCTTGCTATTCATACTGTGAATTCTTAGGTTTTAACAGTTAAAATGTGGTAAATATATTGAGTTCTGGTAGCGTTTATTTTAAGTTATGTTATCTGACCTGCATTTATAAGCTTAAACGGAAATCATATTTTAGACGCAGCCGATTTCAAGGAGTAAAATGCTTTTCATAGATTAACTCTTTACAGACGGTGTAAGGTTCTGCTTGTGTTTTTTAACATCGACTTTGGACTCTTATAAATATAGCTGCGTCCTCTACGCACTTGCAAAAATTTTCCACCATTGGTACTAATCACTGCATTCGTTTTTGAATCCTGAAATCTAGCCAAATAACCTAGACCGCTTTCTTAGCCGCTAGGTGAAAATTGCCTTAGCGCCCGAAACCGCCCAAACCGTCATTACAGGGTTAATAAACTGATTTGAAATGTTCCAGCATTATATAAAAAGAAAATACCAGAAAGATTGAAGATCTAAGATAGTGGCGAAAACTATTTTTTAATAGTTTTAAAGATTGAAATTCATGTTGATGACTCTCATTTCAGGGGTCATACAGAAATTAAGTAAGGAAACAATTGGGAGGAATTGCAAGTAAGGAAGTAAAAAAAAACTATTAGTAAGCAAACTTATATAAACTGAAAGTCTTTAACCAGCTATAAATAATACTTTTACGCAAATTTTTCCCTAGATTCCTCCGATCTCTACTAAGCTCATTTATTATTATTTGGAAATATTTACAGAAACGATTCGGTGCTACAACGAGAAGTGGCAGATACTATTTGCAAATGCATGCCTTTCTGAATTGTTAAAACGTGTTTTTGATGCAGAACTTCTCACCAAATTTGAATGCGTAACGAACCCTAGAAATTGATAATCGGAAGTAAATATTATTTCCAAATGATCCATTTTTGCGTTGCGTTTTCTGTGCATGAGCACAAAATTATTTTGTTTTCATTTGTAACCCATTCCTTAAGAACTTTGATGAAGCATATATCTTGGGCCTTATTTAGATATTATACAGTGTTAAAATTTTGTGGGAAACGCTTATTCTAATTTTTGTGCATGGAGACTATAGAAAAACTCAGATTTTGCATTTTTAAAAATATGTAATAAATAATATATAGACCAGCAGATTGCATATCGTCCCACAGATGCAAACTATATGACATACCAAAATGAAAACATTTTGGCGCAAGTAAGTTACAAATATGCCTATACTTTACATTAAATTCTTCGAGATGATCTCTAGGTCCAATTCCGGAAAGCATGAGTAGTTGGGCAGTGTTGGTCGTACCAGCAGACATGATTACTTCTCGACGCGCTTTGATTTCGTAAGAGGAATTTTGGTAATCGAACTGAACGCCAACAGCTTTCGTGCCGTCAAAAAGAACCTGCAAAGGAATAAAAAGCACAAGAGAAGAAATTTTTCTGTTATTTAGAGATTCTATAATTTTAAAATTATACAAAACAGAATATTTCATTTAATATAGGATGGCCATAATTAAACTATAGATGTTTAAAACTGAATCACGAAGTATTTACTTTAGCAGACGCAGAAAACATTTCGTATACATACTATTTAAATTAGAGGGAATCGATTTATAAAGAGAAAACATGTCTACATTTTCGCTACCAGAGGGAAAGTGTCGTAGCAGATTGATTTTGGACGGTAAAATATTTAAAAATATTTGATTAGCAGGAAAATAATATGGGTTTTAAATATTTTTTGACTTTGGTACTTCTTTATGAAATAAATATTATTTCATTATATTTAATTTTTATATACCGTTTTAAATTTCAGATTTAGCTTCTATATTCATCTGCTCCTTGTTTTATTTTTACTATTTTTTTTCGATTATTATTTACAGATGATGGGAAAAAAAGAAATTTCGGCCGAAATTCTTGCACAAGTTCCAACTACGTCATAAAGATGTAGAGCAAGTCGCATCATCAACAGTGAATTCGTCCATTGAACCGCAAATGAACGTACGATGCAACTTTGGTTTTAAAAATTTCGAAATGGAGATGAGAGTCTTGAAGCTGGAGAAGATCATGGTCGTCCATTGGCAGTTGACAACGATGAATTAAAGGTACTTGGTTGAGGCAGATCCAGGCACAAAGATTAGAGAGCTTGCTGTAAATTTAAACGCAAGTCATCCAATAGTTCTGAACAACCTCAGACTCGAAAAATGGATGTCGTGTGCATTGGGTAAAAATAAAATAAAAAAATATTTTTATGAATTATCTTCTTTTGCGTAAAAGCAATGTTCCATCCTTCGATCGCATTGTGACATGCGATGAAAAAATGGACTGTATACAAAAACCAGCGGCGGTAAGGACACTGGTGGACCACGACAAAGCACTGCAGTGGTATATGATTCCCAAATAATAATAACACTGGACAACAGCCATTTTGTTGCCCGTATGATTTTAGCTAATTCTTATGTACTTTCATGCTCTGAATTCCAAAAACCAATCAGAATTTGTCTATCACCCTCCAATTTTATGCAACATGAACTCGCACCAAAACCTCTGTCCACTCCTTTCTTTTATTTGAAACAATGTCGTAGCCAGGATATTTTTTGTTGCCTTTGAGATTTTAACTGATAATGGTGTTTTTATGGTCACTGAACCCGAATATAATCTCGAAAAACCTCTATAACACACTGTTTTTCAGAAACACTGCTCGTAATTGCTTACAAGTACATAGAAAATGTCATTGAAATATGTTGGATCTTGTGTCAAAAATACTTTCTGAAAAAATTAATTGCCACCCAAGAAGATAATGTTTGGGTTTGAAATGCTCTTACAATTATAATTTTCATAAAGAAAAGGCAGTATGTCAAAAATTATAACAGGCGTTTTTGGATCGAGAATCCTGCAACGCAAATACGATTCAATGCATGAGCCACTTTGTAAGGACAGATGTTTCTATTTGGCAGCACTTGGAAGCTTTTTCCAAGATGGCGATGTGATATTGTGTAATGATATTGACTTGTTGTTTAAGGCTCTAGAACTACGACATAACCCTGAAGAATGGCGTTTGTTTATAGACTCTTCAAAGGTCAGCTTAAAAGCAGTTCTGTTACTCAATGGTAACAAGCACCCTTCGCTTCCTGTAGGATATGCTTTTCGTATGAAAGAAACATACTAAACCTTGAAGCATATGTTGTTCAGTATTGAGAACAGTAATCTGTGCTGACTTGAAAGTGATTGCCGTCTTAGTTGGATTGCAAGCAGGCTATACCAAGTTTTTTTTGCTTTATGTGCCCGTGGGACAGTAGGGGCAGAAAAAAAGTACTACATCAGGAAGGTGTGGCCCAAGCGACAGTTCCGCATACCGGGTGTGAAGAATGAAGAGAACGAACCACTAGTTGCCTCACGAAAAATTCTCTTTCCTCCATTGCATATCAAATTAGGTTTGATGAAGAATTTTGTTAAAGCGATGGACTGTAGAGGAAGTGGATTTCAGTACTTAAGTCTGAAGTGTCCAAAAGTGAGCGAAACAAAAATTAAGGAAGGCATATTTGTTGGGCCTCAATTTAGACAACTAATGAAGGATCCGGTGCTTGAGAGTAAACTGACTAAGAAGGAAGCCGCAGCATGGACATCGTTTAAGGAGTTAGAAAAAAGCTTCTTCGGAAATCACAAAGCGGAGAACCAAAGCAAATCGTCAATAGCTTGCTTAAAGGCCTACAAAACTATGTGATGCAACATGTCGTTGAAAATCCATTTCTTGCACTCTCACTTAGAATCCTACCCTGAAAACCTTGGATCAGTAAGCGACGAGCATGGTGAACGGTTCCATCAGGATATCTCGAATATGGGAGCTCGTTGCCAAGGGAAATGGAATCCCATAATGTTAGCCGACTATTTTTTGGACATTGAAGATGGATATTCCTCAAGTCAAACACAGTCGACAGGCCAAGTACACAAGAAAGTGAAGGTTTGTAACATTTTAATATGCCTGTGTAAATATTGCAAGCTGAATATGATTTCCTAATGTATATAATAAGAGTCACTACGTTGCCCAAAAACTATGGGTGATTGAAAAAAACGGTTAACAGATTTGAAATCAGGGCACAAAAATACATAGGTATAACCCTTTCTTTCTCAAGCAACATGAAAATTTTTTTTTGTTGTCCAGTGTAATTATTCACCTACACTGAGAGAATATCGAAAGGTTAAAGGCTTTAGAGAAGGTCAATGACAGGTTTGCTGAAAGTGATTTTGCGTTTTGAAAAGTTTGCAACTTTACAAGTGTTACAGAAATGCGGGGCAAGTCAATACAGCAAACAAAGGTTGAAGTTGTTGCTATTACCATGAACGATTTAGCAGATGGAACAAACACTGTTCGGTCAGAATTTAAGACACGGAATATTTCGAATACTACAGTATGTAAAATTATGCTTCTATTGCTGAAATATTTCCTTACGAAATCATTAAAACTACTAAAGAATTGCTTGAAGGAGACACAGAAGCTCGCTTGGTCTTCACGCGCGTTGTAGGGAACCATGCGTTCAGAGACATTTTCAGACGGTGTTGATTTAGATCTATTGAAATTTGTTGCAAGTCCGGAGATTCTCCGTAGAGCCAGAACATTCACCAGTCGATGACGACGACAAGTTTCACGTTGAAATCCAGTTTCTTGCCTGACAGTCTAGCATTCAAACGGTTTTGCAAATGCGGAGATTTCGTTGGTATTCACTTCATGGCTTCGAGCTCCTACAATTGTCCTTCTTTAAATTGTTGTCGGTTCCTCCAAAACTTGTTAATCACTTATTGCCTTTAATTGGATATAAGTGTGAATGATTTCTTCCTAATTTCTATAGGTAAAATATTGTACAAAAATTTGTATTCAGAGGACGAAACTAATTTGGATTTAGAGTAGGAATAACTAATTCCTTTAAATGGGGAATAGGTTCAGATTTGAAACAGATGATTTTTTTCAATCAGAGTCTCCCAATTTTCATCAGAAAATTTGGGATCAATGCTCAAATATAAAAACTTGTTATCACTTAGAACATCATTTTCATGATATTGACATTAAAAGTGAAGTTTCATGTAATGTTTTATCAAATATGGGGAATGTTGTATATTTTATTGATACATTTGGACTAATGGGCCATTTTGGAAATGAATACAAAACAATGAGTTACGCCTATTTATAAATTCCTCAAAGAATAACCTTAAGACACTCTTTATCAATGGCAATAATTCATCTGGATTTCAGTTGAACATTCAATATGTCTTGAGAAAAAATTCAAACATTTAGCTCTAATTCTGCAGAAAATAATGTATGATGAACCGTGGATGGTTTGTGGATCGATGGGTGGTTCAAACTTTTATTCATGCTCAAAGAGTTTTGGTACTTATACAGTCTGATTCAAAAAAATATTTAGAAATGTTGTACATCAGCATGTTTATTACTGTATGGTGTACAAAATTCGCAAAGAACGTTAGGTATTATTAAATATCTATAATCTTCGCGGTATAAATTCTGATGGGAGTAATTGAATTTCTTCAATCACAATATTTTACCATAAAGATTATAGATCTATAAACTTTATGGTATAAATTGTAAACCTATGAAATTATTACTATCCAATAATTTTGAGCGTAATAGTTTACACGACATGCTAGATAAATAAAATTTGAAATGTGGGATTTACGCCATAATTACAGATCAAATGTTTGACTTAGTCGGTCAAGAGAAGTAGGTCCAAATTACATACTCGATTCTCTTCACTTTACGTCCCAGCTAAATAAAAATGCCATCATATTTGAGAAGTATACACTATACATGAAAGGCGAGCGGAACACATTTCCTAAATCTTACCTTCCTGGCCCAAGCTCCTCCTACAATATCCAGATTGGTGCGATTTTCTGCAGGCACAAGATATCCCTTGGCTGTGCTGCATCGCTGTCCGTTCCTTATGCTACCCTGATGATCGTAAAAACCTAAGAGGAAAAGATTTAAAAGAATCGTCAATGACATAATTATAATTTAACCATTTAAATGTCCGAAACTGAGAAGCACAAACCGTATAATATGCGACATGTTTATTATTGGAATCATTATTATCAGCGTTCTAAAAATGCGCAGTGACGATGCTCTATACCAGTGTACTGTACATTCTAAAAGGAACGCTTAGTTATAGGAAAATTTGCATCAGCACCACTTAGCCAAAAGCAAAAATGATTATAATCCAAGGATTAAGGATCCACTTCGAGGCTGAACTATTCTAGAGAACTAACTGCACTCGAAACTGAATAGCACTAGAGATTCTTAAACCGATATATTACTCTATTCGAACCATCAGCAGAACTGGTACTGCTTGAGGTATTCTACGAATCATCGCTTGCAAAAGACTACACAAAGCGTTAGTGATTGCATAGAAGAACTATATTCGAGCGGGTACAGCCGCGGAAATAAAAAGGAACCACCCACTATTATTCTGCCATCATTCATCGGAAATTAAAACAAAAGGTACCAAATTTCAGGAAATAACGTCTACTAAACGATTCCAAATCTAAAAATTTCATAAGGGGTCGTCTACAAATTTATAACTACACTAACTTCAAAATTTCCAATGGCAACACTCAATTAATTTTTTTCAATGGATTTCAAAACTGCATCGAAAGTTATGTTCTCGGATACCAAATTTTATCATTCAGCGTTTGTTTGTTTCGAAATTATAAGCAAATAAAACTTTAAGTCTCTAATGTTAAAGTAAAATTTTGCATTTTTGCTGATATAACTTGAGATATAATATAGTTATTGTCTTAGAACGTTTCCGATGTAAAAGTATGAAGTAGTATACACATTCTGCACCTATACTTTTGATTTTAAAATAATTTTGAACACAGTAAATATTTTAATTAATTTGATGTTTAAAACTTTTTGAATTGCAACACCCTCAAATTTAGGCTATTTAATAAGCGCATTAAAAATCTCAACTTATTTGAAAAAATAGTTTTTAAGTTACATTAAACTTTCTCTGTAAAACGATGCATATATGTGAAAAAGGTAACATTTTTCTTTCATTTAGTACACAATGTAATACATATGGATCAGAATCATATTTTTTGGACAAAATTTCATTTTTTCTGAATTTTGTAATGCATCTAGTATTTAAAAATACATTGTAACTTTTAATATGACGTTTAAAGAACTAAATAAGGTTAAATTCTACCACCGACATTTAAACGCAAGCAGCGAGCTTCACTCTCTCTCTATCTAACTGAACCTATTATATAAATTTTCCTATATATATGGCTTTGAAGTTAGAAAGAAAAATTACATTACATTTCGCATATGTGCAGTAAAAAATTGTTTACTACAAATACTCATATTTTCTTTTCTGTTCAAAATATTACTTAAAATTTGTACACAATGCTTCTCTAACATATTGCCGATTTTTCTGTAAATTGCGAATAATTTGGTTGAAAACCCCGCATGTTATAAACAAAAACCACGGAGGGGGGGAATTTGGGATTTCTTAAAAAAAACCTTTATTTTTTCCCGAATATTTGTGCATTTTTACGAAAATTCACAAAACTATTTCTCAGATCAAACTAAACCATTGATGAAAGTTGCAAATCATTATCCGCTTTCGGGGATACGTGGTGAGATCGAATCTTTTCTTTTTCTTCATCACTTTCTGGTGATGAAGAAAATGCCCCAGTGCCCAGTAGCGTAACTAAAACAGTTTCTAACGTAAGAACACAAACCGACAGAAAGTTTTAAAAATGCTTTGCGATGAAATCATTTCTTTCCCTCTTCGTAAAGTGTTGAGTTGCGAATTTCCTACCTATTATAGTTGGAAAAGCGCATGCTCTTGATGTACACTGAAAATGAGATGAAGCAAAATCTGTATTAATATCAATATAATTTAATTTTTAAAAAGATAAAATAAAGAAATTAAGAGAGAACGTCATAAACTTGACCACTTAAAAATATCTTACCTGTCTGGCGTGCAGCATTTGAATCCAGAATTTCATAGCCCATTTGTTGCGCTGCTTCTCGAATAGGGTTTTTAATCTCTCCCTCATATTCCGGCTTTTTGGCAGATATTGGCCCTCCGGAAGCATGGTACCCTAAAGAATTTCTTCTCTGATTAAAATAACTCAATTTCGCAAATAAATTTGACTTGAATTTAACGCTGTAAAGTTGGTTCATATTTCTCGCCTGAATACAATTGATCCATTTTAGAGCATTACATTCAACCTGACTTGAATGTTACGCTCTAAAGTCATCTCAAATGTTGTTTCTTTTGCACACACATTTAAGTCTGGCAATTTGTTTTAATAGGTGATGAGATTTGTGGCACTAAATACTAAAATAAGTCAATTTAATTTAAAGTAATTAAATAACTTAATTCTAAAGCAGCTTTTGCATTTCTTCGCCATTAGATTTATTAAATATTAGGATTTAGGAAGCATCAAATTTTATTTTATCACTAGCTGTTATTCCCGGCGTTCCTCGGGATTAAAATACTTTCATGTCTAATATTTTTGATGTTAAAAAGTACATTCTTAAAGAAAATTACAATACCCAAAATTCTTTTATCTTCTGAAACGTTTTATAATTAAAATGAGAATACCAATTGAACCATAAGATTTTTAAAAACCGACGAAAGCTAATTTTCTCCATAAGTTATTAATATTTGCTAAGAAAGATTTTAACGTATGTTTTGGGACAATTAATTACATAGTAAATTTTTAATTAAGAAAAAGCATTGAAATAAATATGAATAAAAAATAATAAAAATAGTCTTCATCCAGAATTCTTCTAATGCGAGATAGCAACAGTTCTTATGTATTCTTCTTCTTCACCAATACAAATCTAGTGTTACAAACTGTAAATTTTATGCACAATTTAATTTTTTAAAACATTTTAAGATAAGGGCAACGAATTGAACGGAAATGAAACTTGAACTAGCCATGAAAAGCTAATTTCTTAAACTTTAAATATGTGTAAAAATAGTTTGTGTGACATAATACATATGTTCGAAAAATATCACGGAAAATGCCATATCTTGCTTAATTTCCAATTAACTGAAATTTTAATAAGATTAGGGCTTTTAAAAGTTGATGATGATCTCTTTCTTCTTATATAAAATATAGTTACAAAAATAAGCAAAAATTTCAGAAATAAAGGTAAATTAGTTCAAAATCTAACCGTTGCCTAGTGACTGAGTCTGCAGGTAATTAAGAATTTAATAAATTTTGAAAAATTAATAAAAATTAAAGAAAAAGGTCACAGACATAAAATGATATCAATATAAAGGTAAATATTTGAACTTTAAGATGGTATAAAAATAATTTTAGATAGATAATTTGCTCCGAAGTTACTGCGAAGAAACTGTTTAGGTTAATTTCTAATTAACTGACTGTTTAATTAACATTTGCACTTTGAAAAGTTGACAGTAACCTCCCCCTTGTCTTAATTAATAAGTGTACAGAGTTTGATTGAAATCAGTAGAGTGGTTTAGGAGAAGATGTGTAACACACATACAAGCATATATACGTACCCACAATGACTTTTATTTATATTAAGATAACTTTTTTTGTAAGAGTAAGCATTAAAAAAATTCTAAATGCTTACTATTACAAAAAATTTATGATGGCGAACGTTCAACAAGTTTTCAACAAAAGTAAAGTTTATTTTCTGCTGCATAATGCGATTTTCGGAAGATAATGGGTTTACTTAGTGCTTTAAAACGTTGAAACATATTATACTAATAAAGCCTTGCCAGTAAATAACAATTCGTTTGGTCCAACGGCATTTGCACATGTTTTCAAACATTGCATCTAAATGGTAATTAAAAAAATATCCGCAGTCAGAGTGTTAGAAAAGACCCAAATACCGGAATAAAATTTGTATGTAAACTAATTTTTTTACAATTTTATTTACCGTTTGCCAGGTAATCAGGATCTTGGTTGTCTTCGAGCTTCAAAAAGTATGGAAACACATCTTTGTAACCCCACCCCTTTGCACCCTGAGCTTCCCAATTATCGTAATCTTCATGGTTGCCTCTGACGTACAACATGGCATTCAGAAGGCTGGATCCACCAAGACCCTTTCCGCTTGGCCAGATCACTTGCTGCAAAACGAGAAAAGACAAATTTTCAAAAGGATAGCCACCATTGAATGGTAAAAATTGAATAAAACTTAAAGCTAAGCCCGCGAAACGGCAGGGGTTGTAGCCTTTTCAATTTCAACGAAATCC
>BGPR01024385.1:0-23297 GCA_013235015.1 Araneus ventricosus | reverse complement strand
GATGGTAGAGTGCTTTTGCCAAGATGCGTTTAATAATCTTAATTACCAAGTTCATGACCTCAACTATTTCGGCCGGAAATGTTTGGGCACAAAGCCCTTCTTGATGAATTATGCAGTGAAACGTTAGAATTTCGTGGTTTATTTTTTTCTGAAGAATTGATGTTACCCCTCTATGTATTCCTGCCATACTTCTGGTTCCATCTGTTGCTATAGAAACGATTTTATTTATATCGATTCCATTGTCTTCCAGGCATTTTTGCACAGCATTTGCTGTATCTTTTCCACGAGTTTGCCCTGAGAACGGTAGAAATCCTAGTAGTTCTTCTTTTGGACCTTGGGACGACATACCTGAAAAGGGTAACTTGTGCCGTGTCTTTTATGTCGCAAGACTCATCTATAGCAAGTGATAAGGCAGAAGCCAGTTGAATGTCTTCCACTTGCATACGTGTTACATTTGAAGACATTTTAGCAGTTCTGTCTTGTACTGTTTTAGCAGATAATGGTAAATCTTTAATTTTTTTCATGATTTCTGCTTTGTTTCTAAAATTACAAAACAGTTCTTCAGATGCACGTATAGAACAATCTTTGATGTACTCAACATCTGTGAATGGTTTTCCTCTTTCTGCAATTTGTAATGATACTGCAAAGCTTGCCAGATTTACATTATTGGAAGATTGCGCCCAGTTACTTAACATGGAACTTGACTGTTTTTTTTTGAGCTCTTCAACAGCTTTTTTTCGTGCGTTACCGGTTAGATATTTACCAGCAAACTGGGTATGTTTTGTAGTGAAGTGTTTCTCCAAATTTCACTTCTTATTGTGTGCGAATTTTTCGTGGCAAATGAGACAAGTCGGAAGGCCATCTGTGTTGCATATGAATGCAAACGACTCCGTCCAATCCTGATTAAATTCTTGGTTTTCTTCTTCGGTTATCTTTTTTTCACCAGATGCTATGATGGCGTCAGAGCTGAAAAAATTATTTAAAATTTTACTTAGCTATCTAAAACGGCAAACAATTTATTTACCATTATTACTTCGTTAACACGATCCTCAGATATGTAATCCAATTCTGTTACTGATTTTATTATATTATACGCGTGCATACCTTTGAGAAGTTAATTCGCTTCTAAATCGTATTCTTCTTGTGAAACAGCAAGCGAATAGACACGCAAAAACCGCACGCGATTAAATTAACACACATGCAACGTAACGTCAACCGCGATATCCGAGGAGGACTGACTGACAACACATCTAGAGTCCAGACGGTGGCTGTTTGGGTGAGACGGAAATGGAATGCAATTGGCTGAAAGATAAACATGGTCACGGAGTCTCATCTCTAAGAACAAAATAATAGTTCAAATTTATCTCATTACGGTCATGCTAAGCGTAGCGATTTGTAACTAACGATTATGAAAATAGAAGCTATTGAGAAATTAGGTACTTGAAAATATATTCTTATTTCTTAAGGGTTTTGATAGTAAATTATTAATTTTTTTCGTATGGAACTGGAGAGCCGCAACTTTACATCAAAAGAGCCACATGCGGCTCGCGACCCGCAGGTTGCCGACCCCTGGCCTAAGGCAACGTCTGCTTTCTATCAGTTTCTGGATTTGCTCTCCAGAGTTGCTCATATTTTTAATTTTGTCACGGTGAATGGCAGTACAAGTTTGGCACGATGCTTCGCTAAAAAAGTCGTTCATATATTCACAATTTATTATAAGATTTTCCTAAAAAGCATTTTTTGCGATCTAGCGTTCTATAAAGTTTCTTCTACATATTTTTGATAATCTGATATTTGTATATTAATTTAAAATCCTATATTATCATCCATTTCAAAAATGATTCACCATGCGAGTTTCATTAATATCTATCCTTTTTATGTCAATCGATTTCTGAGGTTATTTAAAAACAACACAACAAAAAAGCACTCCTGACCTCCATTGTTCCATTTATGATAGTACACATATTCTTGTCTTAAAGATGAGAAAATATTTTAATCGGTGAACATCGTCTGTTTACAATTGAAATCGTTATATATAAAATCTGGTCAAGGCTCAACATCTATCGAATTGAAAAGATTCATTCTGTTATTCTCAAGACATTTTAACAATTATGACATCTATTTTGTTTCTAACACATTTAGTTAATTTTTCCTCGAGTATCATATTGGTCATTTGTCTCAGTTTCCAATTTAAATTCTAATTTTCAATAATTCCTTCTGAGGCTATAAATAAATTCAACAACAATAAAAAGGAAGCTTTTCTCACAAAAGGAAGGAATGTTTGTAAAAATTTCAATTCTATATATTCTAGAGGAATATGAACTAAATTTTTTTTTTCTTTGGGAATATTTCGTCTTCGACAGAGAGTGACTAATCTATCTGAAAATTATAAAATTTCCTATAGCTTTTTTCCATTGTGGATAGTCAAAGGACAAATGAATCGTGATTGGCAATAACGGATTCTTGATCCATTCAAAATCCCCAAAAGTTTCTCTTGAGTTTCAAGAGAGATGCATTTTTTTCCAAGTTTGTCATTCTGCTACATGGAACTCGAAAGAGTGCGACTCGACCATTGATTTAACTTTAGAAGGAAGCACACTAAAAGGCGAAAGTAATTAGCTTGACTAAATTAATCCTTTGATCATTTAACCCAAAGGATACAAAAATAAGAATTCGGATTTCTGACAGTGTAAATTTCCTTCCATTAAAACTTTATTTCTTTTTGTGATTCCTATGGATGTAAATTCATTGCTTTAAACTGGGCAGTCTTCGGTTTTTTATCAGTTATTTCATAAGTACATCATAATGGGTCCAACTCTGAAAACGTTGTTGTAGAAAACAAAAAACCTTTTATTTTGAGCTTAGCAGAATCATTATGCGAGTAAAAACTTAAGTATTAGCTTAAATATTTTCCTAAAAGTGAATGGAATTTTATTTTTCTCTTTTAAATTTCATCTTGAATTGCCAAATCAATTCCCAGTGATAAAAAACTTAACACATGAGTATTTTTGGTAAGTGAATAAGAATAATTTTTGACATATTATTTAGACACTTACAAGATTGAATATTTTTTATGCGACGATATATCGAAGATTGAGGCGCCTTTATTGGAAGGCTAGTAATGAAAATACACCGACATTTGCAACCGCGTGAGAAATGCGCGAAGTTTAATGTGAACGCATTTGGCATAATAATTCGAATCGTTAATTGCTAACGAAGCGTTGAGAATACGGAAGAATGTTGAAAAACACCTTTCGTATACACAAGTCGTATATTCGAACAATTGCTAGATTACATATGTAACTAACACAATCTTCTTTTTAAAAACTTGCGTATTGCTCTGATATTAATTTGCTGAAATTAACAAAATCATCATCAGTATAATATACTCGATTTGAAAGACTGTAAAGTTTCTGAATTTTCCTGCTCCCCTCTTTGTGTCATAGTTATATTTGCTAGTTGGCATGATTAACGAAATATTGAGCTGGAAGTTTTCTTCTACTGACTTAACGCTCACCGTATTTGCTCACCAAGTTCCAGCATTAATAACATTTATGCTCCTTAGTTGAGCAAAGCAAAATGAAATTTAGATATTCCAATTATTTACACTTGGCTTCAATATTATCAAATTTTCTTCGAAGGATCGATTGTGTAATGGCAGATTAGAATAACAATTATTTCTCATTAATCGTTTAGCAAACTCTGAAGGTTCTTGACCTCAGTGCAATGAGCGTCTCCGAGCGCATTTCAGAATCACACACAGCGATTGTAGGTTTACGGAGCGCACCGGTCTCAGTGGACCTTCAACTCCGAAACTTGAATTCCAGATCCTGGGTTCCGCACCTGGTTGTAAATCCTCGACATGTCGAGGTTGAATAGCTGGTGTATTGCGCTGCATTATGTGGTGATAGTAGGAAGGTGGAGGAGGGAGGGAGAGAGCAGAAAGGTAGAAGAGCATGCTGACGGTACTGGCGATGCCCTCTATCTCTACCGTCCTGAGTTGGAAGCAAGAGAATTAATTAACGCCCGGAACGATGTTCATCACAATAAGGACCTTGTTACGGAATGTGAGAAGGGCACGTGGTCATTCCTAACCAAAACTCAAAAGACGAGGCAATGGACTGCAACTGGTTTTTATTGCTAAACATAAATCTCTGTGACCAACGCAAACTCAATGGCTCAAGCGAGCCTCACACGACGTGCGCTGATCACAGTCAAATTCACACTGATAAAGATACTGAAAACACAAGATACACACACAGAAAAGACCGCTAGAGGGCGTAACAACTGTTATGAGGAGTTAGGCGGGGTAAGGCCGTAACATACCGGGGGGCCTTGAAACACTGTTTCAAAGGAAATACTAAAATTTGATATTTCAAAATCAAATACACAATTACCTAAAGTTAAAAATGTGATAATCATTTTCTATAAATTAAAATATTTGCAAATACACGACTAATTCAAATTCTAATAAAATGAAATAAAATAAATGCATAGGAATGCTACTTAAATTAAAATCAATTACTACTTAAACACTATCAAAAATTCAAATATGCAATTTTTGGAAATTAAAGGCTAAATGTTTGACTAGGATTCATGAAAATTACTACCATTAACATTACAATAAGATATAGCTATCATGCACATTACTAAAAGAAAGGTAAATACAAAAATATTAAAGATGAGTGTTTTACCGTGCATGCAATTAAATGGATTAATCGTAACTCGTTTTATACTCTAAAATAATCAATGAGTAAAAATGCAATTTTCACAACAGATGAAAAGACGCCTTGATACATTCAGGAACATATTAGTTAAATGAATTTCAAGAATCAAAATTTTAAGTCAATTTAAATTCAGTTATCTATTGGCAAAACACTAAGTTTGTGAATAGGTCTTTTTAACAGTCCGTTGGCAGTTTTAACTAACACCACAAGAACTTTATCATCAGAATTAGGATAGACTTGAGTCACTCGACCCAATTTCCAATGTAAAGGGGGAATGTTATCTTTAAGAAGCACTAAATCATTCAATTTAACATTTTGCTATGATTTTTGCCATTTATTGCGACGTTGAAGACTGGTGATGTACTCACTAGACCACCGTTTCCAAAAACTCTGAAATAATTGCTGGGTAAGTTTCCAGCGTTTTAAACTCGAAATTTTCTCATCTAATAAATTTTCCTCGGGTATTGTAGTTAATGCAGTTCCTATGATAAAATGACCAGGTGTAAGAACAGCAAGTTCTGAAGGATCCTCAGAAATTGTGCACAGCGGACGCGAATTTAAACAAGCTTCTATCTGAATTCTCAAAGTTAAAAATTCTTCATAGGTTAGCCCCTCAGGGGCACATCTTCTTCAGGTGTGATGGGCATCACGACCCCGAGGTACCCTAGTGTCTGCTCTACTTTCGAGTTTTTTCCTCCTTTTTGAGTTAAGACTTTTTTCTTCCTTCCCTCGAGGGTAGGCGAGGGAGCTCTCCATGAGAAGCAGTTGCCGATCTGTTTGCTTCCTGCTTCTCATGGACAGCAGATTACCCCCACGTGTTGGCCGTGAGTGGCGACCCATTAGACGGGTGGTACATTTCGGTCCCCGGTGTATCAATTGGCTGGTATCCCAGCTATTTGGCTCGTCTGCTCAAGGGGATCAAGCGAAAGTGGCCAACTTCTGGGGCTTGGCGTTAAGGGTGGTCAACGTTCCCGGAAGTGGCCCTGAGCGTATAGGTCCCGGCTAGCACTAAGATGGATACCGAGGCTGGGAATTCCCAGAGCCGGTGATTGCGTTCCCCTGTTCGGCTCCATGGTGGGCGGTGTCGTCGGGGCTCGAACTCCTTTTCCTTTTGTATGGGTTTTTCAAATTGCACCATAGTTACTGCCGATACCAAATTCTTTATCATGTCGACTGCTGAAACGTTTCATGAAATTTCTCCCTTTCTTGTACACAAGTTAATCTTATCAACCATTGGCGAAGTAAAAAATATTAAGAAATTGAAATCCGGAGATTTACTCCTTGAAGTATCCAATACCTCACAAGCAACAACCATCAGTAAACTAACAACGTTGGGCAACTTAAATGTAAAAGTTTCTGCACACAAAAACTTAAATTGTTCGCGAGGAGTAATTTCTGAGCGAGGACTCAAAAAACACACTGAATCTCAACTTGTCCAGGAATTATCCAATCAAAAAGTTTGTGGAGCACGTCGCATTCAGATTAAACGTGACGGTAAACTCATTCCCACACAGCATCTAATCCTCACTTTTTCTGCTCCTGAGTTACCAAAATCTATCAAAGCTGGTTATCTAAGTTGTCCTATCAAACCGTATATAGCTAACCCGATCAGATGCTTTAAATGCCAAAAATTTGGTCATTCACAACAAGCTAGCAGGAGTAACTCTAAAATTTGTGCCCAATGCTGTGTTGCGGGACACGACTCCTCTGATTGCATTTCTGATGAAATCAAATGCAGAAATTGCGAGGGAGATTATCCGGCGTTTTCAAAGTCCTGCCCTCTGTGGATTTTGGAAAAAGAAATTCAAGCCACAAAAAATCCGCGAAACATCTCTCATTTGCGAGCTAGTTGGACATTACTGCTACTCCCAAACCAGGAGTTGTGTATTCATCACTGTCAATCAGAACAACCAACCAACCACAACCTGCTGTCAACAATGTGCTCACTGCGGATACCCGCGCGAATACTGATAATTTACGAACAAAACTTCTCCCCAGCCTGTTCCATCAATGAAAACTATACTATCGCCAATTCTCATGGTGCCAAGAGAACCATCTCCATCGTCAGGGAAGAACTGCGTAGTTTCTTCCTGACATTAAAATATCTCCCTAAAGAACAGAATAGTCGATTATAACAAAAGTAAAAATATCACCAATGTTAACAGACCAAGAACAAATAAAAGAAACCAAGTCAATAAAATGCGTCTTGCTGCATTAAAAGAAAGAAAAGAAAATTTGAGAAATTCTATATCAAAGAGTTTTTTAAAACTCAGGAAAAAATAACTGATACAAAATGTTGTTCGTTGCGTTCATCCTTCAGATGAGTCTCATCCTCAGTTGGTGAGTTGGATTCCCACCCCATATAAAGTTCTTAATTTGGTTTCCTGTTTTCCAACATGCCAACTTTGTTTCTTGGAATTGCCGTAATTAAAAAATATTTTCAGACCTTAGGACATAATCAACTCTCACCAACCTTCAATCATCGCCCTTCAAGAAACCTATTTAAAACAAGTTCAATTTCATTGCAGCTTCACAATCTTTTACTCAAACCATGGTATAGGTAATAGAGTTTCGGGGGAGCTTTATTTCAACTCCTTCCCTTCATCTCCATTAACTGGAATGCTTCTTTACAAGAATAGCAGTGGCAAATCCACACTCATTCATTGATAACAGTCTGCAGTCTCTACTTACCACCAAATACACCTGTGGATCAAGTTCGTTTAAATAATCTTGCATCTCAACTTCCCGACCTTTCATTGATATGAATAGAATGTACAGTCCACAAGTATGTTACCCTCAGCACCAATCTGGCCTTCTAAAACTAAGAGTATTAAATGATCAAACTCTGTCTTTTAAATAATGATGAATCCACATACTTTTTGTGAACAGACCAGAACTTTCCACTCTGTTGATGCTTTACATATGCTCTTCTCTTTGCCTTATCTTTCTTTACAAGTGAACAGTAATTTACACAATGATGACCATTTTCCTTTGATAATATCGCATTCGAACAGACAGTAAAACTCTACCATACATTCAGTATTCTGAAGTCTCATATTTAAAACGCCGACTGGTATAAATTCAGTTCTTTTGCTAAAATAACTTAAAGAAATGGTTTCCATGTAGTATTGATACCGCTTGTTCAGAATAATTACTGCGTTTTAATTAGCGGCAGCCGGCTGCTCAATTCTAAATCAACACTGTCAAAAAAACAAGGAAGGTTTGGTGGTTCAGATGTCCATGAGGGCAAAAGAAAAGTCAAAGAAAAGCTGGACTCAGATTTTGCAGAGTCTATCTGCAAACAATTGTTACAAACCAAAACCATCTGGAAGGATTCAAAAGACGCGATAAGCAGAGATCATAGGAAATACTCATAGTACAGTAGCATCCTCCATATCAACAAAAACTAAGGAAAAGTGAAAAACTTGTGAAAGCATCCATTGGATCGTCAATATTGAATTCTTACAAGTAAATGATTTAGTTCACTTTACAGGTGTGCTTCCAGCTTTGTAAGGAACTACCTACACACAAGAACCAAGCTGTATTCAGTTTCTTTTTTTTACATCTAATTTACATCCGAAGAAAGCTTAATTTTTCTGTTCTTCTCCTACCGTACAATAGATTTCACCTTCCTTTAACAAAGACTATGTTATCCAGATACTAAATCATCCTCAGGTCCAGGCGTATACCGGTTCTCAATGATTTGCAGCACCTGTCCGGTCGACAGTCTCTGCATAACCTTCTCTTTCTCAAATCTTGGCGGTAGCTTTTCGCCTTACATCTCTGGCAGCAGGCTATAATTATCAGTTCTTAAACCTGGAAAGAACCTCCAAACCATGCCATTACCGATTGCTCTCACAACTGCATGTCCGATACTCAAGAAAAAAATGGCGAATAAGCGTTTAGTATATTATTTGGAAACCTAATAGTCTTTTTTAGGTCCCTAAGCGGGTTCAGACAGGACGTTCTACAATTGATAACACTCCTTGCACTGGACCCTCAGGCTCTTCTTCAGATGTGACGGGCTTCACAGGTGACCTAGTGTCCTGGCCTCCTTTCAAATTTAACCTCCCTCAACTTCTGCTTTTGACTTTTGTTCTTCCTTCCCTCGAGGGGAGGCGAGAACTCTCATGGCTTAATGCTTAACTCTGTTTTCCCCTTCTCATGGACAGCTGTCGTTAATGCGACCAGTGAACGGGTAATTACTTTTGGTCCCTGGTGTATCATCGGCGTTATTCAACAACTTGGTTGGGTGCTGCTCAAAGGGGTCAAGCGAGGGTCACTCCTTGGGCTTGGCGTTAGAGTGAGCACTGTCCGGGGATGACCTTGAGCATAGGTTCGCTAGCACCAAGGTAGCGCCGAGGTAGGAATACCAAGAGCCGGTCTACTTCCTTGTTGATATTGGCGGTATTCCGATCGGGCCTGAATTCTTTTCATCCATTGTATGGGTATCAAAGAAACCTCCCTTTAGTGGGCGTCAATGTCTTCAAGCTTCTGTTATTATTAATTATTTTGACAAGTTTTTCATTTTGAAGCGGAAATCTTCAACAAACAGAAACATTTCATTCAGTGTCGCCATTTCTGGTGGAAAAAGCAATCTGGATATCTTGGGAAATCCGTCCATTGAAAACTTCGTTCTGTGACTTGTTGAGGTTAGTTCTCAAATGCAGGCCCGAATAATAATTAAATTGTAACAATCTTGCATCATTCCTGTTACCGTTACCCACATCCTTCGCTTAACATTTCTAAAGGGTAGTTTCATGCGACGAACGCAATACATCGATTGAGAAATCGCTGATAAAGTTGAAAGTCAAGGGATTACTCACTTTCGGCGTATCTCTATGCGAAAAGGCGAAACTCCCTTGATACTAACATTTAGTCCTCACTTTTCATGGTTCCAAAATCCCAGAGTCGATAAAGCAGGTTATATGAAATTGGCTGTCCGGCACTATTTTCCAAATCCCTTGCGCTGTTTCCAATGTCACGTTTTGGCCATTCAACGCATCTTGCCGCGGGACTCTCACTTGCGCCCGTTGGCGGAAGCCGGTCATGACAGCTCTGATTGTAAAGCATCTGAAAAATGTGTTATACAGGATCAGCACACTTCCTTCTCCACTTATGTCGCATGGAAATTGAGAAGAGTATTGCAGAAAAAGTGGAAAACAATCTTTCGACTTATATCGGAAACAAGACGGTGTTAAATCTCGTACGCCACTCTTGGAACCAGTTATGCAACTGCTGCACAAAAGAAACTTGAAACCACAAACTCAAAAATCTTGCCTTCTGCTTCTGTTCCCTTTAAAGCATCGTATACACCATCCGAAATCTGTCCCAGATTTATTGACCCTGTCTTAAAACTCTTTTTAACCGATACTCAAAGAAACTGTTTCATCTCAATCCAAACTTCCGGAAAGTAACAAAAATCCACCTGACTTCTCCGATTTCAAAACTGTCACCAATAGAAAAAAACTCAAAGGATTCTCAGGTTAATATGGATAACAAAACTGACAATGCATCTCAGAATTACAAAACCCCAGAACTTCCAGACAAAGAAAAAGTTTCTAGTTTGAAGTTAGGGAAAAATTCATCTAGGCAAGTTTCCAATTCTGTCATCAAAACTAGTCATACTACAGCCACTAATGATAGCACTAAATCTCGTGTTCATTCTGTTGACACTGTGCTTCTCCCTATGGCTGTTCTCCCTCCATTAGAAAAAATAATTTTACAGTCTCGGGAATCTGATGCTGATGCCGAGATGAGCTCTTCTAGTGCATCAGAAGGCGACACCCTTGAATATGATATGTCGGAAGATCTCGAGGACACGCCTGAAAATGTTTGTCCTACAATTTTGCCTCCACCCTCTACTGCACGGAAGCGGTAGTTTTTAATTTCTCGCATTTTTTTACCCAAATGTAATGCGAAAATGCTTTTGTTTCCGTTTTTTTCTGCTCAAGCAAATTTGTCTTTTTACTGAAAACGTTACGCTGAATTTTTTAACTCTTGACTCGGTTCGACGTCTTTTATCTTGTCTATAAACTTTATCTAGTATTTCACTTTTATATTGCTTGATTTTAATTACTTATATATGATGCGAGGGTGACATTCTTTTAGTACTTTAAGCACCTTTTGGATTACAACGTGTTCCTGTTTATCTATCATGTGTTTGGCGCAGTTTAGCCAAAAATGGCTCTTGCGCCATTAAACCCCAACCAACCAAAGATACTTGCACTGGAAACAGATATTCGAAACGCTTTAATTCGCAGACAGCACGCCATAGCAATTTTTTTCGACATCAAAAAAGCTTACCATATCTCCAAGCACGATCGTATTCTTCGTGATCTGTATAACTGTAATCTACGAGGTAATCTGCCTATTTTCATTCAAAATTTCTTAAAACTTAGACAATTCAGAGTCAGAATTGGAAACCAGTTATCAGATTATTTTGTTCAAGAAGAGGGTGTCCTCAGGGCAGTGTTCTGAGTGTCACGCTTTTTACCCTAAAACTCAATGGTATTTTGAAACAACTTCCACCCTCTGTGAAGGGCTTTCTTTATGTCGACGACCTGTACATTTCTTGTACAGGGGATAATATGGCTTTTATAGAACGACAACTCCAATTGGCCGTGAACAAAATTCATCAATGGTCTGCTTTTAATGGATTCACCTTTTCTACTGCCAAAACATCATGCGTTCACTTCTGTCGAAAACGTAGTCTCCATCCAGAGCCTGAGATTAAGTTGGAAGGCCAACTCATTAATGTTGTCAGTGAAGTCAAATTTTTAGGAGTAATCTTCGACAAAAAACTCACCTTTCATCCCCATGTAATGAGATTACGCAAAAAGCTTGATAAGGCCCTAAATATACTGAAAGTTCTTTCAAACACCTCCTGGGGAGCTTCTCGGACATCTTTGCTCAGAGTATACAGAGCATCCATACTTACCAAGATGGATTACGGATGTGTGATATACGGTTCGGCACGACAGAGTGTGTTAAAGAAATTAGATCCCATCCATCACTCTGCTCTGAGACTTTGCAGTGGCGCTTTTCGTACTTCACCTGATGAAAGTTTGTACGTTGAATGTTGTGAAACTTCTCTTGATTATCGTCGTACAATGTTGGCTCTTCATTTCTATTTTAAAATTTTATCTCATCCTGGACATCCTTTTCATACACACAAGCAAAGTCAACTTATACTTCGCTTGCAAAGGGCCAGACCATCAGTCATCCCTTCATTTTTCACTAGAGTATCAAAATTCCTTAATTCTTTTAATTTGGACAGTGTACAGGTCGTGCCTACCATAAAATACCATCTCACTCCATGGAATCCACATGGATTAAACTTTTTAAATCCTTTTAAAACCTTTGACAAAGCTAATACGGCCCCTGAAATTTATCAGCAACTCTATGCAGACCATCGTGAAGTTTACCAAAACTTCATTCCTATTTTTACAGATGGCTCAAAATGCTCATCTTGCACCTCATTTGCCTGTGTTTTTATCAATTCTACCCTCTCATTTCAACTTCACCCATCATGCTCCATTTTTACAGCAGAAATCACTGCCATTCTACATGCGTTATCTGAGATTTCTAGTGGTCCACCTGATAATTACATCATTTATTCAGATTCATTAAGTGCCCTAGAATCCATGACTTCACTCAATCGGTTCAGTCACCCATTGACATTCAACATTCTTGAATTGCATGATCGTCTTAGTACTAAAGGTTTCACTATTCTCTTCTGCTGGATTCCCTCTCACGTCGGTATATCTGGCAATGAACTAGCTGACAATCTTGCAAGGTCTGCCACCAACAGTTTAAACTCTCCTTTCCCTGTCAACGATGTCAAAAAATGTTAAATCCATCCTCTACTCAAAATGGCAAGCTCAATGGGATCTTAAAAACACAAATAAACTTCAATCAATCAAACGTCTAATCGATTGTTGGCCTAGTTTACCTATCGGAAAGTTTGACACAGTTCTTACAAGATTAAGAATTGGACACACTCGATTCACTCATAGGCATCTGTTATTGGGGGAACCCGCACCTCTCTGTACAGCATGCCATTGTCAAATGACTGTTCTCCACATTCTTATTGAATGTCGTCAATTTAATCTTCAA
Organism: Araneus ventricosus; assembly: GCA_013235015.1. NCBI lineage: Eukaryota > Metazoa > Arthropoda > Arachnida > Araneae > Araneidae > Araneus > Araneus ventricosus. The sequence goes on along the minus strand of BGPR01024385.1, from coordinate 10,452 downwards.
CGCATCCGCTGTTTCCACTCATCCTCTATCACTCTTAGAGACATCCTTCACAAAGATCCTCATCCACAACTTTTTACTTTTTTAAGAATGATTGGTTTTTACTCTTTGATTTAAATTTTTTACCATGTTTTTAGGTCAATTTTTCCTTGTTGCAAGCTTTTTATAGACTTCATATATTGACACCTCATACCGTAAGACACTGTTTTTAACTGAACTCCTATACTAGGATTTTATCGTAGACCATATGTTTGGCGCAGCATAATCAAAAATGGTTTTTGCGCCATTAAACTCCACCAAACCAAACCAAACCATATGAGGATTTAGCACTAGCATTTAATACTACACGTAAACGAGTAGTGAGACTTGACTCCTAATAACATGATGATGTGTAATATAAAAATGTTCATTTTTTACATCTACACTATTTTCATCTACTTCCTCCATTTGTCGAAGGGATAAATATTCTGACATAAAGTCCTTATACTGCTGGTAGACATTTGGTATTTTCATCAGCCTTTTCTCTAAATTAAGAAACTGACGAAAAGCTAATCCCTTTGAGTCACCCAAATCCTGCCTCTCGGCTTTAAATGGTAATTTTACCGAATAACGTCCTTTATCATTACGTGCATAATTTTCTATAAAATGCTCCTCACACAAATTTTTCTTCGTTTGGCACAACATAGCCAAACCAATGGCTCTTGTGCCACAAAATAATCAAACAATCACTCACACAAATTTTCTTCTTTCGTGAAAGAAGACGACGTTGGGATCTGCTCTAACTCCCAAAAGGATTGAATAAGCTCTTCAGTGTTTACACTTAAGTAACTCACTAAAGTTTCCAGGTTTTCGACGGGAAATGCGGTAGAACCTGTAATAACCCATCCCAGTTTTGTACTCAAGGCAAAAGGAAGTCCTTCATCCCTTTTTATTGTTTCACCTTTCATCAAGGACAGAAACACGTTGACACCTAATAAAACATCTGTCTCTGAAGCATTGTGGAAGTTAGGATCAGCTAACAGAAGATCGGAAAAGCTGTCCTTTAAACTCTGAGGGAGATTTATCGTTGGGATATTGTCGGTTATTTTCTCTATCAAGAATGCACTAGTTTTAACATGGAATTTTTGATTGAAGTGTGGAGTGAACGTGAAATCAATTTCTCCACTAGCAATAGTTTCTGCTGCACCAAGACATGAAACGGATATGGATTTATTTTTGACGTTTAGACCTAAATTTTAACTAAGGAACGTTTGATGCAACTTTTTTGAGAGGCACTGTCTAAAATACATCTAGCTGAAACAAGCTGATTTTTTGAATTTAGAATGTTGACAACGGCAGTACAAAGAAGCACGTTAGTATTTTGTTTCTCCTTCACTAAGTTATTCGCACAAACTGAAGTAGACGGAACCATATTACTCGTGGTTGGTTCAGAACTCGTAACAAATACTTCAGCCTGAGGAGAAAGTCCTTGATTTTGTACACTTAAGTTGCGAGCAATGTGCAATAAGGTATTATGTCTTTTCTGACAATGTTTACACGATGAAGTACTTTTACATTTTTTTAACCATATGAAGGTGTGAGAGACAAGCGAAACACAAATGTTTAAATTTGACAAATCCTACTCGTTGATCTACGTGCAAATTCAAGAATTTAGAGCATTTTTGCAAGGTATGATCTTCGTTACAATATACACATTTCAAATTGGACAATAAAGAAGTAGATTTATAAGACTTTTGGTATTTATTGCTGCTAGGTTTACTATGTTGTAGTGTCCTAGCGTGATCTTTTAAGAATTCTATTAAGTTGCTAAGCTTTGGAATTTCATCTTTCTTCAGTTGACGTTCGAACCACATTCTTGAGGAATTATCTAATTTTTGTAGTATTATATACAATATTAAGGTATCACTGAAATTTTCTACATCTTGCTTTAAAATATCTAAACTACGAATTATTTCATTGATACTGTCCACTAAGATCGTAAACTCACCTTCATTCCGCATGTTTTACACCTGCGGAAGAAGTGTGAAAAGTCTTTAAACATCTTGGGGTGCCTATCGAACCTCCCTACTCCGTCTTTATCAAGCTGTTATACTCTCTCGCATTGATTACGGATGTATGGTGTATGGTTCTGCCCGTCCTACTGTCTTGAGGCGACTAGATACCGTCCACCACTCTGCCCTCAGGATCTGCTCTGGAGCGTTTCGTACCTCTCCGGTAGAGAGCCTGCATGTTATTTGTCACCAGCTACCGCTTCACTTAAGGCGTGAAAAACTGTCTGCCTTGTATTTCTTCCGAGCAATGTCTGTCTCAATGCACCCCCTTAATCAATTGGCACTGCCAATTGGTTTGTGTAGACTCTATGATTCTCGTCCCTCTCACATTCTGCCCTTTAGTGAGAGAGTCAAAATGCTTCTGTATGACTCGGACCTTAATAATGCTACCATCCAGTCTTCCGATTTTTTCTGTTTCCCGCCTTGGGATATCCCACATTTTTCTTATTTGAATCCTTTCTCGGGATTCGACAAATCCTCAACTGCTCCGGTTACTTTTCAACAAATTTTTCACCACCATCGCTATCAGTATTCTTCCTTCATACCCATTTTTACAGACGGCTCGAAATCAGATGGACATGTTGGTTGTGGTGTAGTTTTTCCATCTGATACACTGAGCTACCGTCTGCATAATTGTTGCTCTGTGTTTACTGCTGAGTTAGTGGCATTTTTCTGTGCTCTCCAGGAAATTTCGCATTCTAGCCAGCGCAACTTTATTATTTATACTGATAGCATGAGTGCTTTGGAAACTCTTTCTCATTATGACACTCAAATGCATCCAGTTGGTTTCGAAATTTTATCTCTTTTACAGTTTCTTCGGAATAAAAGCTTTAATATTATTTTCTGTTGGGTTCCGAGTCATGTAGGGATTTCTGGTAATGAAACAGCTGATGCTATTGCAAAATTTGCCTCGGCGTTTCTTCCGCGAGCACTTCCTTATGTGGATATTAAACAGTTTTTCCTTTCTCGCTTATTCTCTCTTTGGCAGTAGAAATGGGATCTTTTAACCAATAACAAACTGCATTCCGTCAAACCCTCTATTGGGTTGTGGCCCATTCTGCCTATACGAGAGATTGATGTAAAACTGACTCGCCTCCGTATAGGGCATACTCGCTTCACACACAAGCACCTCATTTTTGGCGAAAGGGCACCAGTTTGTCCCACGTGTCATCAGAATTTTACTGTTCATCACATTTTAATTGAATGTCCATCTTTTAAATTCTACCATTTGTTATAATTTATGAGTATTTTTCACTGATCTTTTAGACATCGTTTGTTTTAAATATGATTTTAGAATTTTGTATTGACGTGAATATGACATTTGTCTGGCGCAGTATAGTCAACGAATGGCTCTTGCGCCAGTAAACCAAAAACCAAACCAAACCATCTTTTAAATCTCATCGTGTTGACCATTTCCATTCATCGTCTGTTAACTTGCAAGACTTGGTGGGTGAAAAACACCACCCAAACATTTTTACCTTTTTAAAGACGATTGGGTTTTTTATGAACATTTAGACCTTTTAACTTGTTTTTCTGCTTTTTTGCATCTGAATCATTTCGAATAATTTCCTTTTCACATTTTCATTGATTTTTAAAATTTTAGTACCACTGTGTTGCATTTTACCATATGTTTGGCGCAGTTTAGCCAAAAATGACTCTTGCGCCATTAAACTCCAAACAACAACAGCAACGATACTGTCCACTAAATTTAACAATGCAGCTGTCGATTCTGACTGGATCTGCTGAAGGATCATGAGTCGCTTTATAAGAGCAAATACTTCTTCACGTTTATTAGAATACCTTTCCTCAAGAAGGTTCCAAGCAATTTTATAATTACTATCCGAGACTGGAATGCTTTGAATAATTTTGAATGCTTCATACTTTAAGGATAATTTTATATAAGTTAATTGTGAATCACTGAGAGATGAGTTGTTGCTAACTGCTGTATTGAACAAGTCCTTGAAAGTTATCCACTCATTAATATTCCCAGTAAACGTGGGTAAAGATAATTTAGGCAATTTAACACTATCACTAACTTCTGTTTTGAACTACTATTGGATGTTTTGAATTTACGGACAACAGTTAGGTATATCTCATCAATATTTTCTAATATGGACTCTTGTTCTTCAACATAAGAGTCTATTACTGTTTCATTACATGCAGTGTAAATAGCGTCAAATACGTCTTCAAACTTTTTCTTTAACTCTTTGCATTTATCAACAATTAAGTCGCCTTCTGATTTATCATTTTTTTCAAAATCTATTTTCTCTTTAAATTTTGTCAGCTGAGCCTTTAAGACTTTTTTTCGTTAAAAAGTCTTTTAATTCATCTCCAGCTATAGTTTAAGTTTCAAAAAGTCTCTTACCTCAGATGGTAAAGGCAGAATTCCCGACGTTATCAGTAAGCAATCTCCCGCACTGAGGTTGCGCCAGTAAACTCCACCAAACCAAACCCGCAATGAGGGGCACTGAACTCTCCCCGTATTGAGTAAGGAGTTTTCTTGACGGCACTTACTCGGACGCTAACATATGCCAGCTGCGCGTAAACAAACCTTCGCTTTCACTGAACGCTCCGGGTCGCTAGGACAGTAACTGGTTTTTGCTAAACATAAATCTGTGACCAACGCAAACTCAATGGCTCAAGCGAGCCTCATACGACGTGCGCTGATCACAGTCAAATCCAACCAACCAACCTTTTTTAATAACACATTAAATCTAACTGAACTTAACGAAATTTATTCCAAATTAATTTACTCCATCAATACATGGGGCAAAAAAACCTCAATTCTTTTTAGTAAAAGATTTGAGCCCACAAACCCCCCATTACAATGGGACAGAAGTGGAGCCAAAATTCAAGAAGAACAAATAAAACCTTCAACGATGTTTGCAACAATGTTGCTCCTATTTTGATAAATCATTAAAATTAACCAACTTAATGGAATTTATTCCAAATTAATTAACTCTATCCACACATGGGACAAAATAAACTCTAAATTCTCTTTAATAAGAGATTTGAACCCATGGACTCCTCACCGCAATGGGGCAAGTGTGGAAAATAAAATTGCCAGGGACAAATATAATCTCAACGATGTTGCAAGCAACAAAAAGTCTTCAACGATGTTTAACCCCATGGCTGCCAAGACTGCCAGAACTAACTCCCTTATTAATAAATCTCTAAAATTTACAAAATTTACTAAAATTTATGTTGAATTCATCAATCCCATTAATACTTTGATCCAAATAACCTCAAAATTCATTTCAGAAAGAGAAATTAAGCCCTCAAGTCCCCCCACAACAAAGGGACGTTAGTAGCGTTTAACATCGCCAGCAACAAATAAAGTTCTCAATAATGATTACAGCAATGTTATCAAAAGACACATCCATTACAGACAATGAAAATTAATATAGAATCTCCAAATACATAAATACAGACATTAAGAAGCCAATAAAATAAGTACAAGAAAAAAAACAAGATAATTATAGGAAGATTTGGCCGCCTCTAGAGAACGAGGAATTGATCTTCCTAATGTTCGACATTGCGTATAATTATACCCGACAAATAAATTTTTAATTTTATAAATGATTACCATAAGTCTGATGACGAAATCCGCCACAATTTACCGTGTTTTTCTTTCCCTCCCTCTCTAGGAGACAGTCAATATTTGATTATTATTGAGACATGACAATGAACGAAGTATAACAAAAGATATAAAACAAGTTAAGCAAAGCACGACTGCAAAAGTGAATGAACAATCATACGAAGACCCTCACGGGTCTGAGGAAAAGTCATTAAGTCCAAGAGTCCCATTTGCTGGAAATTGTTCGGGAAAATTTTTTGTCGTATATGGCCAAAATTTGGACAGCCGAAGAGATAGTGAGTTATAGTTCCCTTATCTAGGCCACAGTTGCACTGATCTGATTTGCCATAAAATTTACTCTGATGAATTGGAAATACTCCATGGCCAGTTAAGAACTGGTTAAGGAAAAAGTCGCCAAAACAGCGATCCAATGATACTTCTGGAAACAATCCAAAAGTATATCTTGCAATTTCTGGAACTCTCCCATCTTAGTTGCCAATTCTTAACAAATGTACCCCTCAGGGGCACATCTTCTTCAGGTGTGACGGGCATCACGACCCCGAGGTACCCTAGTGTCTGATCTCCTTTCGAGTTTTAGCCTTCCTTTTGAGTTTCTGCTTTTTTCTTCCTTCCCTCGAGGGTAGGCGAGGGAGCTCTCCATGAGAAGCATTTGCCGCTCTGTTTGCTTCTTGCTTCTCATGGACAGCAAATTACCCCCACGTGTTGGCCGTGCGTGGCGTCCCATTAGACGGGTGGTACATTTTGGTCCCCGGTGTATCAATCGGCTGGTATCCCAGTCGCATAGCTGGTCTGCTCAAGGGGATCAAGCGAAAGTGGCCAACTTCTGGGGCTTGGCGTTAAGGGTGGTCAACGTTCCCGGAAGTGGCCCTGAGCGTATAGGTCCCGGCTAGCACCAAGGTAAGCGCCGAGGCTGGGGGTACCCAGAGCCGGTGGCTGCCTTCCCTTGTTGGGCTCCATGGTGGGCGGTGCCGTCGGGGCCCGAACCCTTGTGCCTTTTGCATGGGTCTTTCAAATCACACCGCAGTTACTGAAGATACTAAATTTTTTATTATGTCAACTCCTGACACATTTCATGAAGTTTCACCTTTTCTTGTACATAAACTTATTTTGTCACACATCGGAGACGTGAAAAATGTAAAAAAATTGAAATCTGGGGACTTGCTAATAGAAGTATCGAATCCAAATCAAGCTAAAACTCTTAGTAAACTCACTAAACTAGGTGAATTGAAAGTTAACGTATCTGTCCATAGGAATTTAAATTTTTCACGAGGAGTTATTTCTGAACTTGGCCTCAAAAAGCATACCGAATCCGAACTAGTAGAAGAATTATCAGAACAAAAAGTCTGTGCAGCTCGACGCATTAACATCAAACGCGACGGCAAACTGATCCCCACGCAGCATGTCATATTAACTTTTTCCACTACCGAGTTACCAAGATCAATCAAGGCAGGTTACCTCAATTGCCCAGTTAAACAATATATCCCGAACCCAGTCAGATGTTTCAAATGCCAAAAATTTGGGCATTCACAGCAAGCTTGTAAAGGCTCTAAAATCTGCGCCAAATGCTCCATCTCTGGTCATGACTCTGCGGACTGCATTTCCGATGATGCAAAATGCAAAAATTGCCAAGGACCTCACCCCGCTTTCTCTAGATCCTGTCCCTCAGTGGGCCTGGGAAAAGAGATTCTGACCACCAAAATCAGGAAAAATATTTCATTCAGATTAGTTTCAGAACGCTCTCCCAAACCAGGCATTACCTATTCATCCGCACTTAAACAATGTGCATACTGTGGTGCCCACACGAATCCTGAAAATGTAAAAATAAATTCTGCTCGTTCAATCACGCCTACCACACCTGTGCCTTCTTCTAATCCATCGCAATTACCAAAAGATGCATCTAATCCATCGACAACTCCTTCTGTAGCCTCTCTCTCCATGCAAGAAAAACAAAAACCTACTCAAAAACAGCTTGTTAAGACAACAGACACTAAAAATACAGACAATGGTAAAACACTACAACGCCTAAAAGAAAGTAAGACAGCGAAAAAGGCTCGCCTCGCTGCTTTGAAGAAAAATAAAGATTTAAAAACCCCCCTCTTCTCCAAAGGGGATTTTTTGAAGCAGTCGAACAAATCAACAGTGGAAACAAAAAATGTTGATCCACTGCTTAGTATATATCCGTCAGACGAAGATCTTATGTCCACAGCTAGTGAAACGGAAGCATCATCATCTTCTCCAAAAAAATCTTAATCCTTTTTCTCATTTGTTTTTTTTTTATTTTTCATGGCCAGCTTTGTCTCTTGGAATTGCCGAGGCATTAAAAACAAGTTCTCGGATCTTAAGGACATTATTAATTTGCACCAACCTTCCGTCATTGCCCTTCAAGAAACTTATTTAAAGCCTGGTGACACACTTCCTGTAAAGAATTTCAATATTTTACTGAAAAATGGTACAGGTGATAGAGCTAGAGGTGGAGTAGCTTTGCTTACTTCGAACTCATTCCCTACATCCCCAATAACTTTAAATACACCTTTACAAGCAATAGCAGTTCAAATCCACACACACTCATTAATTACAGTCTGTAGTCTTTATCTTCCACCTAATACACCCGTTGATCAAATTACTCTGAATAATCTCGTATCTCAACTTCCCACACCTTTCATTATTCTTGGTGATATGAATGGTCACAGTCCACTTTGGGGTAATCCCGATACTAACACACGGGGCTTACAGGTTGAAAAAATATTAAATGATCACAATCTCTGCCTTCTAAACAACGATGAATATACGTACTTTCATGAACCAACCAGAACTTTCCACTCAGTTGATCTTGCCATATGTACTCCTTCCGTTTTGCCTTATTTTTCTTTACAAGTAGACAATGATCTGCACAATAGCGATCACTTTCCTTTGATCATATCCGATAATAGACGACAAAACCCTAGCATCCACTCAGCTTCAAGATATAATTTTAAGTTGGGCAACTGGTGTAAATTCAGTTCTCTAGCTAACATAAATAAAGATATAGTTTCAAACAATAGCATTGATGCCGCCGTCAAAAATGTTACTGAAGTATTAATTGCTGCAGCAGACCGCTCAATTCCTAAAACTTCAAACACCTTCAGAAAACAAAGGAAGGTTTGGTGGAACGCAGATTGCCGTGAGGCACACAAGAGACAAAGGAAAGCTTGGGCTCTTTTTCGCCGTAACCCCACTACAGTCAACTTAATTAGATATAAACAAACCAAAGCCAACTCAAGAAGAATACAACGGCGTAGTAAACGGGAATCATGGGAACGTTACATCAGCAGCATTAATTCCACAATTTCTAGCAAAAAACTCTGGGAAAGAGTTAAAAAAACTTCTGGTATATTCAAATCCTCAAACATAAGAATGTTATACAACAACGGTATTCCGGTTACATCTCTGCAAGATATTGCTAACTGCATTGCTTCAGAACTTTCTCGTACCTCAAATAGCAGTAATTATTCAGTTCCTTTTTTAAACATTAAAAGTTCTGCAGAAAAAAAGAATTTAAATTTTCACTCTTCTCCATATGCCCCATACAATACAGATTTTACTTTTTCCGAACTAAAAAGATGCCTCTCTGAAACACATAAAACATCTCCAGGTCCCGACAACATCAGCTACCTTATGTTACAGCACCTGTCCGATAGATCTTTGCAAAACCTACTATTTCTATACAATAGAATCTGGCAAGAACACTCTTTCCCATCCTGCTGGCAACAGGCCATTATTATACCAATTCTAAAACCAGGAAAAGAGCCATCGGATCCTAGAAATTATCGACCAATTGCCCTCACTAGTTGCTTATGCAAAATCCTTGAGAAGATGGTGAATGGCAGTTTGTTGTGTACTATCTGGAGACCAAGAAGATTTTAGTCCCTTTCAAAGCGGGTTTCGACAGGGACGTTAGTGATAAATCTCTTGCTTTAAGAGCTGAAATTAGAAATGCCTTTATCCGCAGACAACATACTTTGCAATTTTTTTTGACATTGAAAAAAGCTTATGATCGTTCTTGGAACTTTTGGTATCCTTCGTGATCTGTATGAGTGCAATCTCCGAGGTAACGCACAATTTTTATTCAAAACTTTTAAATTGAAAATTTAGAGTACAAATTGGAAATCAGTTATCAACTTTATTTTATTCAAAGGGAGGGTGTCCCTCAGGGAAGCGTTCTCAGTGTAACGCTTTTCGCTCATAAATAAAATGATATTTAAAACAACTTCCACCTTCTGTAAAGGCTTTCCTATACGTCGACGACTGTACATATCTTGTACGGGGGATAATATAATTTTATAGAAGAACAACTTCAGTTAGCGTGAACAAAATTCAGCAATGGTCCACTTTTAATGGTTCACGTTTTCTACGGCCAAAACATCATGTATACACTTTTGTCGCAAGCGTCGTCTCCACAGAACGGAGATTCTACTAGGAAGTCAACTCATACCGTCGTGAATGAAGTTAAATTTTTGAATTACGTTTGAATAAAACTGACTTTCCGACCCCATGTCATAAAGCTACAAAAAAGCGACAAGGCTCTGAATATATTTAAAGTTCTTTCAAATACATCTTGGTGCTCAAGAACATCTTTGCTTCGTGTTTATAGAGCAGCCATTCTGTCCAAGATGGATTATGGGTGTGTTATATACGGCTCTGCACGACAGAGTGTGTTAAAGATATTGGACCCCATCATCATTCCGCCCTCAGACTTTGCAGTGGAGCACGTCCTCATAGTGTGAAAGTCTGTATGTTAGTGTTAGCAGTGACCTCCCTAGACCTAGT
>BGPR01024384.1:0-23297 GCA_013235015.1 Araneus ventricosus | reverse complement strand
ACTAATGATACCATAAACAAAAATCAAGTTTAAACATTATATGTCAACAAGTGAAAGAACACTGTTGTTATTAAAAATAATGAAATAGGCAATCCAAGTAAATGGAGTTTTCAACAATTAAAATAGCAGCTTGGCTGTGGACAAGCTTTAGCCAGGTTAAATTAATTTTCTTGTACAAACCATCCCTGTTACTATTGTTGTTGAAAAAACAGACAGGGTAACTTACCCCAAAATGAAAGAATTTAGAAAGAAAAATCTTATACTAACCCTAACTATAAAGCATGACTATATATAAACGACTAAAAATCAGAATAGAATATGTAAATATCATTATATTGCACTAAAGACAGTAAATATATAATTCAATAAAGTACCCATACTTTACATTAAACATAAACTAATCTGTGTCTCCTCTTAAACTTACCAGAATTCGTCTCTTTCAATATAGCCCGCCATGCATATTGACATCACATGTTGCCACAACCACAAATCTTACCATGAATCAGCATAATTGAATAAATAATATAATTAATTTCTGATATCATGAATTATTAAGATACCTATATTAAAATTCTCAAAACTATATTAAAAATTGTAATACATTTAGTTATCTAGAAAATATTAGAAAAAAGTTAAAAATGTCTATTAAAAAGGAATTTTTCACTTGAAAGATCCTGGCGCCATCTATGTAATAAATCTGAAACAAATAAATCAATAGCCAAATTTGAATAAAACTACACAATAAGAGTAGAATGAGTGAAAACACTATCCCACTAACAAATAAATAAAAATATTCTTTTATAAACCAATATGAGTGAATTTATTTTGAATGACCTAAATATTTCCTATCTATATATGCTCTTAGAAAACCTATAGGAAATCCATAATCCTGGGCAATGGAGTAAAAATTTCTTATGTTCTTAATTCTAATATCAATGTCTGTTACTAAATTATTATTTCTAATTATATAATTTTTTACTAAATTCTTGAAGACAGAAATGCTAAGATTACTATTCCAGAAAGGGAATTTATTAATTTGAAAATTAAATGCATTTCTTTTATCAAAGATATCTGTTACTAATTTATTATCTATGATTTTAATATCTAGATCTAAAAATTCTGCAGCTAATTCATTGCCATTAGTTTTTATAAGTTTTAAATAATCAGGATAAAAGTCAATATGTGGCTTAATGCCAATTTCTTTATTGAATAGTATTAAATCATCTATATAGCGGAATAATATACTATGGCTATAATTATTCAAATCTTTCTCATAGTAGTGAAGATAAATATTTGCTAAACTATTACTAGCTGGGCCTCCTTGAGGTAATCCTTTAATTTGATGGAAAATCTTATTATCAAAAAAGATATAATTTTCTTTTAGAACAAGATGAATAAGATTTTTAAAATTATTAATGTTAATATCTTTTCTAAGATCATAATCTTTATGTATATTTACTAGGGTATTAGTTAAATCTTCAATATCTATACTATTAAATAAATTCTGGAAGTCAAAAGTATGTACACTAGTTATTTCTACATCTTTAATTACATTTAATATCTCTACACTATTATTGACTATAATTGTATCTTTTTTCTTATTTAAATTCTCTATCACTGTCTGTATGTATTTTTGCAAGAGTTTACCTGATTTCGTAATATAAGTTTTGCAACCATTAGTAACACTTCTAAATTTAAGAGGACTCTTGTGAAATTTTGGTGTAAGAAAGATGTGAGGATAAACTTTTTTAATATAATTAATTCCCAATTTTTTATGGAAGGCTTGAATTCTATTAGAAATTTCTCTTTCACCTAATTTTGTCTCTTTATAAATATCACTATTAATAATATGATCATTAAGTATTTTTTTGTAAAAATATTTACAAATTATAGCAAAATTACTGGGCACTTTGTCAATATAAACTATTACAAAATCTGTTTGCAATTCTTTAATATGTTTTTTAATATCAGGATATCTAATAAAATCATTAGATTTAAAATTATAGTTAAAAAGATCTAATAATGTTTTATGTCTATATTCATTAAATGCCTCTAGAGGCAAACTATATTTTATTGCCATATTTAATATAAATTGCTCAATATCTTTTTTAATTTGATTTTTAATAATTTCATTACTATTAGCTATAGCCATTCGATGCTTTGTACCTTTACTCATTAATTCTCTAAGTTTTTCATTTCCAACAATATTCAAATCTCCAGTAATTACATGTCCATGATCTTTATTCAGGAAATCATTATAATTTAAACACTTGCAATCATCACTCGTATTACTTTCTTTTATATTATTACAGTTAAAAATCATTCTGCCTAATTGTGTGTTATATTTAAATGCACGTTTAATTTTAATATTTTTTATAGGGAAGCAATTAATATGTTTATCTAATATAGCAGAAAATGTACATTTGTCATACTTTTTGTTCATAAAAAGGAAAGTACAATATTCAATGTCTTTCTTATTGGAAGTGTTATGTGATAAATTAAATTTTTTATAAATAAATTTGAAGATATCTCTAATCAAATCCCATCCATGTGAGTCTGTCTTATTATTCATAATTAATTCCCTGCTAGCTTTTATTTCTTTTTTATTTAATCCAAACATATATCGTTTAATCTTTTTTATATCAAAATCTTTATCAAAATTCTTACACAATACCAATAATTCTTCATTAATAATCTTAAGTTCTCTATTATCTCTCTTGTGTCCAGCTATACTAGATTTACCATGTCTTTTTTCTATATTAGAAACTTCTACTTTATAAAAGTAATCAGATTCATTACCTTTTAAAACTTGCAGAATGTTTTTCCCAAAATACAATACATTAAGTCCATAAGGATATATAGCGTTGTAGTATTCTATAAAAAAATTTTCCCACCATAATCTATTTTTTATGTAAGGAACTATCTTAATGATGCTAATATCAACATTATTAAATCCATGTGCATGAAAATGTCCAATTTCTATTTTATTATGAATATTTTTATAGTTTTCAGATTTTTTAGTGTCTGAACGGTTTTGATTAATTCTTATATTGATAGTATTAGATGTTTGTCCTATATACTTGAAATTACAAATTTTACAATTCAACATATATATACAATTATAAGTTTTACAAAAAAGAAATTCAGAACTATTATCTAATTGAGCTACATTAATCATTGCACAAGTTTTACATCTCTTATTATTACAACTATATATATATATATATCAAAACAAACTTAGAAACACAAGACAAAAACTCAAAAACAATCAAGACACAATGGCAAAAAATAGATAAAAACCAAAATAAAATTGAAAAATATCATAGCGAGCCGCTCGTCAGGAAGAGAAGCTCGCTCATGATATTAATTTGTGCTTTTTTCTGCTAACGACAAACGAAATCCGTTAAAAAATGCCGCCATCCTTTCTAAAAGCACAAGACAATTAAAATGGAAGAATTCATGAATAATATATATATATTTGTGTGTGTGTATCGAGTTGAACGCACTTGAAAATTGAATGAGATTTCATATCATGACTTGAAATAAGGTAGTAATCGGGGTTAATGTAGCAGAGTCGGTTGAGGTATTATCGATACCGATAATAGGGACTTTCGCCCCCTTATTGGGTGGGGCTGCTTCACGCGGCCCTCATCTGATCAACTGGACGGCTTCGGCCGGGACGGGGCATTCCTATGCTTCTGAGGATGCAGGTACCGTGGATTAAATTGATTTAAGGGGGCACGTAACCTTCTCGACATTTTTTTATTTGAAGTATCACTGCAAAAGTTTTGATAGTTTTGAGACTTTACTATAATTTAAACTAATCTTGAGGTGACAAGAATTCATTTTGATCTGCTTGTTTGGATGAAATTGAAATTTTTTAAAGAAAAAATCAATTTTTTAAAATCCCTACTACTTTTTCAAATCTGAATATTTCTGCTTACAATTTTATCTGTCGATTCACTAAAATATATAACACAAAACTGTGCATCGATTTTAAGGTGTGTCTAATATTTGCTTGAATATAGATATTTTACTGAATTATACGGTGAAAATTGAGGAAATTCAACAGTACCTCATTTATATCTTGCATATAAGAAAACTAAGCAACCCAATGCTTATTGCGTGCACAATTTTATCATGTATATAACGATAAATGTGTACAAAAAATTTGAACGCTCTATCTTAAAAAGGAATAAAAGCCTTTAGAAAATATAAAAGTGCAGAAAAGTCCGACTTGGAGAAAAAGCCATTTAAAGTTGTCATTTGCGCATGCTTTTCATTAATCGTCCTAAATACAAATCAAAATAACATCTGAAATATTAAAGGTACGAATTTGAAATTTTGATACGACAAGTAGAACGACAAGAGCAACTAAATAAGCCAATAAAATGGAAATAGTTATTCTAGCCATTTTTGGGTAATGTGTCCCCTTAATTTACATGAAGAAACAATCCCGCCGGGGGGCACGGCGAGTTCACGGATGAGAAGCTGCCGGATGAGTAAGCTGGTTCTCGCTGGTGGGTACGGTAATGGTGATGTGGCTCTTGGGGCCGAACTCTGATGACGGGTCGAAACCCGGTAAAACTGGGGTCGTCGCATGAGCTGCTCGTAATGGGGGCTATTATGCGGGGCCACATTGCCCTATGAAGTCGTGGTGGCCGGCCATTCATATAGTACCCGGATGCTAAGGCAGGGCGGGGTGATGGCTTCTTGTGATGATGTGAAGAAACAGACTTACACAGGGTGTTTTTAAAAAAAAAGCAAAGGGAGGCTGTCTCTGCGAAACGGCCGCTGGGATTGAGGGGCGTAGACTTACTTACCTTACTCAAGTGTGACTAAAGTAGCTCTATGTGACTCTGAGACTATGTGGCTGAAGTAACTCTCATTTTATGTGACTAATTCGTGATTTTGGTTTTGTTTTTTTCCCGCGAAAAAAATTCTTGTTTTCAAATATAATATATTTATTCGTGTTATTAATATTGGATGCAATTTCTGTTAGTAATAATCGTATGTAAAATTCGACGATGGTGCGAGAAATAGCAAACGTAATTCAACAATTCTGGTGTAATATTTCGCGTGAATCTAAGATCGATTAATGAATTGCCTAATGTACTTGGATAGTTTGTAGGAACCACATTGAGATTAAAATGATGTTTAAGATAATCAAATGCCTTCTCGTTCCTCTTCGCGTCTATATTGAAGTCTCCCAACATAATGACCGGTACTTCTTTATCTGTATCGAACTCTTGGTCGATGAGCAAAGGCCGCCAGACAGTTAGGTATGAGAAAGCGGGGGAAGGTAGGTTGGTCACTGCCTTCGCGCGCATCGGTCGCTGTGACGACATTAAAATTCTTCGTGATTTTCGCCAACTTTGCAACTAGACTGTGGATAAACTGTACTATCAAATTCTAGAATTATTTTTGAAATCTTCAATGTCCACCTTTCTCTGTTAAATGAAACTAAAACCATCTCTCTATGTTGTTTGGTTGCGGAGCAATAAGCGTTTAACTTGACCTCGAAAAGAGTCGTCATTTTTTCCTTCCTCGACACCCCATTAGACTATTATGGAGGGACGTAAGTTTACGTCAAAAAGTGGCGAAACTTTAAGGGTAGGTGAGGCTTGCAGAAACGAGCCATTTTCGCAATAGAACATGGGGGTGGAAATGCAAAGGGGATTCCCTATAGGGTGTTGTTTGTCAGAGAATAAATAAAAGAAAAATATTCATGAGATGATAATAACATTACAAGTCGCATGCGTCATAACAGATACAATAATGGCATATAAGACACAGTATCAATAACAAACCTTTGGAATACTCAAAGTAGGTGTTCAATGGACTTGCCATCTGAGGCGATACGCGTTTCGCATGTTGTTATTCGTGAAACTAGGTTGTTGCGCTTCTGAGTCTGTCTTCCATTCAATCTGAGTTGTAGCACACTTTATCTGATGTATCCATTTCTTTCAGTCGATTCACTGACAAACAGCCCCCTGTAGTGAATCCCCTTTGCATTTCCGACCCCGTGTTCTATTTCGAATATGATTCGTTTCTGTAAGCCTCACCTACTCTTAAAGTTTCGCCACTTTTTTTAACAAAAACGCCCTGTATAACTCAATCGCAATAGAGCACGAGCTATACAAAAGATAGCAGAACTCACTAGGCTCCACCACGTTGAATATCTCTACCAATTCTAAGAAAAAAACTTCAGAGCAGCTGTCCGCTTTTCATAGCCTAGCGAGGTGAGGGGTCGAACTTTCTAGAAGTTTCTCCATATCTCGAGAACCAAGCTTCGCCCAGCCTCGAGACCTCGCGCTTCCCAAACAAGCATTTGGCGCCACATTCGGTCGCAAAGTCCCAAAATCGCCTCAACAATACAATGGTGCAGAGGAAAATATATCGGAGCTCCGATATTTCAGTCATTTCTCCTCTGGTTCCGTAAGAGTCGGAGATGTGAGGGCGAAAGACCGTGGAAGAAAATCTAATCGTTGAAAGCTTTCCAACAAGATGTCACAAGTTTATTTAGTCGAATTTAGGGGGCTGAAAATCGCTTTTTAGCCCCCTAAATCCTAAGCAATTTCAGTTATCAAAAAACTTTCTGCACAGAAGTTGCTAGTTATGATGAAGCGCCACGATCTAAGGAGCCCCGAAATCTTCAAAAAGGAAAATTAATATAACCCGTCTTGGTATAGCGGCGATCGAGGAAGTTTTCTGGGGACCTATAACACAAATTCCAGTAGGGTAACCGGGCCGCACTCTAAAGAGGGAGGAAACTCCATAAAAAATCAGAAGCAGTCCAAAGTCAAAGCATCAAATATGTTTAAAATTTATTTTGAGTCCTTTTATTTTTGTCTTTGAAAAAATATTTCTGGGCCCCAACGATTTTTTGCCCCCGGGTCTCTTTATAGAGATGGCCGCCACTGAGGCCAACTACGGGGTTCGTTGGAATGAGGCAGCTACCGATGTTGTTGAGAGAAGCCAGCAGCGGAGGTTCTTCCATCGAGGTTAAAGAGGCTCTTGCAGCCATGTTACTAATTTACTCTTTTCTTCTTCTTAACATCTCTTGCAACCAGGTTACTAATTTACTCTTTCCTTCTTCGTAACATCTCTTGCAACCAGGTTACTAATTTACTCTTTCCTTCTTCGTAACATCTCTTGCAACCAGGTTACTAATTTACTCTTTCCTTCTTTACATCTCTTGCAATGTTACTAATTTACCCTTTTGTCCTCTTGCACCAGATTTATAATTTACTCTTTTCCAGCTTCTTCGTAACATCTACACCAGGTTACTAATTTCTCTTTCCTTATCGTACATCCTCTTGCAACCATTGCTAATTTACACTTTCCTTTCCGTTTATCTCTATAAGGTTCTAATTTACTCTTTTCTTCTTCGTAACATCTGCCAACTTTCATTTGCAGATTTCAGTTTTCATCTTGTATGGCACATCCGACTCTTCCCCGCCTCCAGATGTCCAGCTCAGCTCTCGGCGGCCCTGGCTCTATAAAGCTGCCATCACACGAAGAGCTATCGTACGCTGTTTTTGTCAGCACGAGCGCAATGCCATTCAGCAAAAAAGTTTGTAGCACGTGACCGGTCAGACAAGATACCGGAAATCGTGGGCTGTATTCAACCTGCTTGAAAATACACACGATGCTGACAAAAATACGTCAGCAGCGGAAATTCAAACCAGTCGGGTATGACTTGGACGGTGACGTAGTTCGCCCTCCCCGATACCGAAATCCTGTCCGACCGGTTGTCTCGATGCGTCACGTGTTACAAACTTTTCTGCTGAGTGGCATTGCGCTCGCGCTCAAGATAACAGCGCACGACAGCTCTCCGTGCAGTGGCAGCTTTAGAGATGTGTTATCGACTGTTCCAAGGCTTTCGCTCATTCTACTTCTTTCGAATCTGTCTCGATCACTTTAAATGCATCTGAAAAAACAGATCAGAACGTTGCTCAGGTTTAGCCTAAGGGTCCGTCCACAAATGATGTCACGATTGGGGGGGGGGGCCCGGGAAATTGCGACCGTTTGTTACCAGGGCCCGGCCCCCGCCAACAAGAAGTGTGACATCACACATTTTGGTTAAAATGAAAACATTTACAATCAGAAGATTAAATTTTGGAGTTATTTTGAAATTACCAGAATTTGGGGGTATTTTTTTAATCGAGCTAAAACAACTTTCATGTGATTTTTTTTCTCTCTTATATTCCTTTCTTTTCGAAAAATTCATTCAGGGTAGGTTCTGAGAATAGGGTAGCAGCAAAAATTCTTCACAATTAGAAGAAAACGTTCCCCTGTCACACCCCTGAAATGTCCAACAGAAGATACGTCGCCCCACCTGGGTGAGCGGTAGAACTGGTAGTGGCACAAACAGGTTGATCTTATTGAGGTGTATTTTTTTTTTAAATTCAATCTGTTTAAGAGTATTTTGAGTTCACAAAGTAAAGATAAGATTTAAAGCAACATATATCAAATTCCAAAATACTACTGTTTTCAATTGCTCTTTTATATTAATATTTTATTACTATTGTATAATAATTATGTTTTTTGCTCTAAACCTTAATCTTATTTCAAACAAAATAAGTGCACATATAATCAGTATTACTGTTATGCTCACAAATGTCATTAAAACACATAATTAAAATGTAAAAATAAAATTTGAAATATGATCTATAACGTAGTGCTTTGTTTCCGAACTGCGAGTTTATATTTATGTAATATAGCGTGACATGTGACAAGGGGGGGGGGCCAAAAATATTGAAAAAAAGTGTAACACCATTTATGCACAGCCCCTAATTTGGTTTAGCTATGTAGTCTGACCACGGATTCCGAGACAACCTCTTTTGGACGATTTTACACCGGAAAGGGGCGTCAGGCAATGAGTCATATGAGCGCATTTCCGGAGTTCTTTGTTAGATAATGCTCAGTCAAATGTAAACATCACCCTTCCATTCTTCACTTTCCCCCTATTTGGATGAAAATAACTCCGCCCGGCTCATGCGCAAAAGCGCGGAGGGTTTCGGAATCCGTTGCTATACAATACTAATGTCCGGTCTTAAAGCAACACGAGGGCTATTTTGGGAAGGACCTCGTTATTTCGAACCGCGGTCAGATGACGAGGACGACACCTCTCCAAACTTCCGCACCACACCAGCGGGAGGTTGTTCGGCCACCTCCGTATGATTTAATGTGCACCAGGCCTCAAAGACGGCAGATCTCCAACGGAATCGAATCTCGAACTCGTAAGCCGAGACTTAACCACTACACCACCGCGGCCAAACGTTACTTCGTATTCTTATTTACAGCACTCAGTTCGTATAAATTTCATTAAAATGTTTTTAAAGATACGTTTTAAATATGCGGAAAAGCATAATTTTTTATTATACTTGTTGGACGAAACTTCAATTTCTGTTCTTCACATTTGCATAATGTTCGTTTTATCTGCTTTTGGTGAAGAAGAGGATTTCAACCATGTTATGACGCCATTCCAAAGACGGGAATGTTTAATTCTTGCATAAGTATATATAGCAGAATTGGAGTGTTGTCTTATAATGATGAATTATCATGTGATTATGTACGTATTATGATATGTTTTCTTTATGAACTCGAGTTGAGTTCATTTATCAGTTTTAAATGCTTTTAATGAAATTAATTAGTCTTCTCAAAATTGTGGCTCCTTGTTATATCATCGTAAGAACTGTTGCCACGCTCTGCACCACAATCAATACTTATTTCATTTTTATTATTTTTTTTTAAATTTAATCTTGATATACGTTATTTCTCAAGCTCACTACCAGCTGGCGCCACTGGTACGATACCAAAGTTTAATCTAATTATTGATTAATTTATAATCAAGTTCTGAAAATATTAAAATATTGTTTTGTCATCGAGACTACGCAAGTATTCAAAATTTTAATCCTCCAGCACATCAGGAAACGAGGGAAAAATCGATTCTAAAATCCCATCTTTACAAATATTTATTTATTTATTTAAAGAAAAGCACGCTACAGAGAAAACTCCATTTACAGAGTGCTGACAAACACACAAAGAACAAAAGTCACAATGAGTGGATAAAAAATAAAAAAAATATGCCTTAGAAACCAAAAAGTAGAACATAGAGAATACATAAAATCATAAAACTTACGCAAACGTATACATAATTAAAAACGAAAACACATAATCACAAAACTTTAAGACACACTATGACACCAAAAGCCATATTTTTTTAAAAAATTTAAAGTTCATTTCCAAAAGGCACACACTTGAGATTTAAAAAAAAAATGCAACACTTAAGATAAAAATAAATCAAACACGGCGCCAAAAAAACGGGTCGAATACATAAGAACACGGAAAATCAAATAGCCTAAAAATCTAAAATGTTGCAGAAAGGCAAAATAAAACAAATCGTGTATTTAAAAGATTCAAACATTTCGCCTTAAAAGCACCTAGAGACATATTAAAGATGTCGAGTTCATCAGAGAACGTGTTAAAAATTTTATAAAACCTATATAACTAGAACCTGTTAATAGAATTAAATTTGGAAAGGAACTCTGGTTTCTTAAAAAGCTGGCGGGCACAGCGAAATCTATTGAGCTCATCATATCATTACAATCAATTGAACCATTAATAACTCTGTAAAGGAAGAGAACGCAAGAAACATCTCGTCTGGAGGATAAACTAGGCATATTAAAAAGTTATGAGTATTAAATATGAAACAACAAGTCAATAGAAGTGTTTGCGAAGAAAATCGAGATGTCTCCAGTTGCGTATAAAAATTCGCAAATAGTTCGAAGATGTGTTCATTTTCACTTTAAACAGTATTACGATTCCCTCCAATAAAAAAAATAGTAAGTGTTGTGTTATCAGGAAGAGGTATACAGCAAAATATACATTCAAAATAGAATATAAGCATTTTAGCATATTAAGGGAGATTTGGGGCTTAAATTGGTGTGAAACACTCCGCTTTGATACGAAACCTCTTATTCGTCCGATTGCTTTTCTTTCTTTTCCGAATTCTGTTGCTCCCAACCAGCCGTTGCAAAAACAGACAGAATCACTTTTGACAGTAGTTTGTATTTGCTTTGAGGATTGTTAGTGACGCAAAATTACGTCCCTCCAGAGTGGTCTAATGGGGTGTCGGGAAATGAAAAAAATGATGACGCTTTTCCAGGTAAAGTTAAAAGCGTATAGCTCCGAAACCAAATAACGTAGAGAGTTGGTTTTAGTTTCAATGAACAGAGAAAGGTGGACATTGAAGACTGCAAAAACAATTTTAGTATTTGGAATGACGGTTTAATCACAGTCGAGTTGCAAAGTTGGCGAAAATCACGAAGAATTTTAATGACGCCACAGCGATCGATGCGCGCACAGGCAGTGACCAACCTAGCTTCCCGCGCTTTCTCATACCTAACTGTCTGGGCGGCCTCAGTCGCTTGCTGCAGTCGGTTGTGAGCGGTATACTAACTCGATTTTCCAAATTTTGTTTCGTAGAAATTTCTAGAAACTGCCAAAATGAGACAGCGAAGTGATTTGTTGAAGCGGAGACGAAATCGAGCAGTCCTACAAACTATCCATGTACATTAGGCAATTCATTCATCGATCTTACGTTCACGCGAAATATTACTCCAGAATTGTTGAATTGCGTTTGCTATTTCTCGTACCATCGTCCGATTTTACATACGATTGTTACTAACAGAAATTGTATCCAATATTAATAATACGAATAAATATATAACTTTTGAAAACAAGAAAAACTAACCAAAATCAAGAATCAGTCACATCAATTGAGAGTCACAAAGAGTTACTGTAGTCGCATAGAGCTACTTTAGTCACAAAGAGTTACTTCAGTCACATAATCTCAGAGACACAAAGAGTTACTTTAGTCGCATAGAGCAACGTTAGTCACAAAGAGTTACTTCAGTCACATAGAGCTACTATAGTCACAAAGAGTTACTTCAGTCGCATGAAGCTACTTTAGTAACAAAGAGTTACTTCAGTCACATAGAGAAACTTTAGTCACAAGGAGTTACTTCAGTCACATAGAGCAACTTTAGTCACGAAGAGTTACTTCAGTCACATAGAGCTACTTTAATCACAAAGAGTTACTTCAGTCACATGGAGCTACTATAGTCCTGAGTTACTTCAAGTCGCATGAGAGCAACTGGTCACGAAGAGTTAAGCAGTCACATGGGAGCTGCTAATCACCAAGGTTAAACAGGTCACATAGAACAGCTTTAGTAACAAGGTTACTTCAGTCACATAGAGGTGGCTTTGAGTCGAGGGGTGCGCCTTCAGTCACATGACTCGCTAATCACAAAGAGTTGCTTCCAGTCACGCCATTTCCTTTAGTGCAAGGGATTGCTTGATCACATAGAGCAGCTTTGGATCACATAGAGCCTTTAGTCACATGCGACAGCTTCAGTCACAAGGTTACTTTAGTCCCAGCCAGGTTACTTCAGTTACAAAGGAATTTACTTTAGTCACGCAGGCTATTTTTATTCCTTAAGAGAGTCCTGAATTAGGTAAGGTAAGTGAATCCCAGCGGCCGTTTCATAGAGACGAAGCCTCCGTCAATTTTTTTAAGCCTTGCTCCCGCTGGGCGTTGATCAAATAAGCCGCATCTCCCGAAGAGAAGAAGAGTGCTATTAATTGGGACATCTTATGCGATGGGTGGATTGGACTATTACCTGCCAACTAGAGGCGCCTAAAATTTACCACGATTTTATTTAATTCGAACTAAGAAAGGTGCCATTTATAATTTTTTAAATATACTAAAAGCAAAAATGCAATAAAAGGCTTGAAAGTGAACCAACCATCGATTTTGCCGTATTTATGGACAGATTATATCCGTCGTAAAAAGGTTATTACGGAGATGCTCAGTAGAAAATCCTGCACTCTGGCGTGATGGAACACCATATTGATAAAATAGGTAGCTGCACAAATGACGCCCTAATACTCATGCATTCTGCTCTTGGAATCCACTATAGGGTACTAACATATTTCAAGAATATTATATGTTGCATTTACAATTTGCAAATGAGGATGCTGTCATCATTTTGAAATAAAATAATACTTTTATATTCTGAGTGCATACAACAAATTATTTTGATGCGAGCATATTTTTTATGCAATTTTATAAAATGTAAGTTCAATTGCTTATTACAGTGAGAACCTCTCTGAGCGGCCGCCTCCGTTCTAAAGGAAAATCGGCCGTTCAGAGGGTGGCCGCTCTAAAGGGTTTCGTTACAATTTACGGATAATTGCTATAATACATAATATAAACAAGTCTGACACATGTTTCTTTAAAATGAAATTTGAGACTTTATCCTAAAAGAGAAAATAGTACTTTATTTAATAATTTTTTACATTTTTGGAAAAAGGATGCAATTTGTGACTGTTTTAAGTTTTACATACTCAGGAAAAAACATTTTTTTCAAGTTCGTTTTCAGTTTTAAAGTAAAATCTCTAGCAGATACGTTGGTTAAATGGGATAAAACGAAACCACTCGGCGGCCGTTCAGAGTTAGGTGGCCAAATTTAGCAGGGTTATTTAGCGATTAGATTTTATGGGCCGAAAATCCGTGCCACGAAAAATTGGCCGTTAAGAGGGGTAGCCGTTCAGAGAGGTTTCCTGTATTTTTAATAGCAGAGAAAATTTTATAATTTCGTTTTGCTTCGTTATTATTTACATTTTATTCTCATGTTTTCATTTACGAAATTAATTTTTTTTTTTAATGGGTAGGTATTTTCTTTTGGGCCATAGTATCAGATTTCTAGTTGTCGGTCTAGAGGGGGACAGATTATTCTAGCCCAGGGGCATCAGGTTCCTAGTTGGCGGTCTAAGACCAGATTACTCTTCTTGGGGCGCTCAGTTCCTGGTTGGCGGTCTGGGGAGACAAATTACTCTGTGGACATCAGATTCTAGTTGGCGGTCTAGGGTACTAGATTACTCAAGCCCAGGGCGCTCCAGATTCTGGATATCAGTCTAGGGGCATAGATTCACTTTGTGGTAGATTCCTGGCTGTCCGGTCTAGGGACCTTGATTCTCCTATTGGGGCGCTCAGATTCCCTCTTTGGCGGGTCTAGGACAGATTAGCTCTGGCCAGGTAGCTGGAATTCTAATTGGACTAGGGTGTTAAATTACTCAGCCCCGGTGCTCAAATTCCCTAGCGCTGTCAGTCTACAAAGGACTTAAAATTACTCAAGCCCAGGAGCTCAAATTCCTAGTTGATGGTCTAGAATTGTAAAATGCCTTTAGCACTTGCAGGGACAGAAATTTTTTAAGACTAACTGGTTATTTGGTGTTTCCAAGCTTTGAAGGAAATTGCTTTTAGGTTCATTTGTCAAGCTAAAGGAAAGTATGACGATTTTTCAGATTTGCTTTGGCACTATCCATAAGACATTAATCAATTAGCTGGATTGCTCCAATTTTGCAGAAATCACAGAGCTACTGGGGAAGGATCACTAATTTCGATTCAGATGGCGAAACGGTGCCAAACGCCTCCACCCAAATATACACACTACACCAGTGTAGATCACGAAGAACAAACAAGATATTTATCGGCACAAATGGATGGCATACCTGGGCAGCCCATACAGAAAGGGTGTAAGGCCGCCGGAGAAAGTCAATTCGCGCCAGCCCATTTAACTTTAAGTTATAAAGTCTACAGTCAGCATCAGCATGGATGGGAGACGTTTTACCCAGAGTGTAGATTTTTTACAATCAAGAAAGAATAATAAAGATGAGTAATATGTAAGAAGAATTACAAATTATCTATGCCATTTTAAAGACAAGACTGGAAAGATGCAACTAAACACACGCACACACAAGCAGCAATACACACACTCAAAGACATACGTACAAAACCCTGTGAGACAAATATATCTTCAGCCTATCTGTTTACACAGTAGGAAAAGCAGAACAACATGAATCTATAAATAAGCAGAGATGACACTAAGAGCCAAAACCACCAGAGACTGGGACCGAAAAATATAACATATCAAATACAAGAAAACAATTTTTAAAATGTAATAAGTAAATATAATCAGTTCCACTCAATAAAATGGATAGTCCAGACACGCGATCTCAGGGTGCTCTCACAGCAGCAAGATTGCAGGCTCGACTCCTTTTAAATCATCAACTATAGGGAGGTCTATTCTGGGCACCCCAGCGGATTTGGGAACTGGGAGACGTCACTTTTTCCCGTTGTTAGCGTGGGAAAAAGGTGACATCTCCCCAATGTCAAGACCTGAATAGTTCCCAGATACAAACAGAAAACTTCAGTGGATATGCGGTAAAGCGAACAACAATCTGGATAATGAAGAAACTGGATCAGAAAACTCCAAGCGCAGGAGAACAGCGTTGCTTACCAATCTTAAGCATAACACTGATAACAGCAGAGACAACACTATCAATGGCGCTCCAGCTTTCTGGCAGGTAACCAACTCTAGCACTGCGATCAAACTCAAAGAGATTACTCGTTTCCAGCACCTCGAATATTTGTGGCTTTTTCGACTAGACGTATTAGAAGGATTCTCTAACTCTCGGTTCCTAATAGGAATGGGGCCATAATTCTTTGATACCGGAACAGCTATTTTTTGTCGTCAAACACTAGATTTGTACTCAGAAATTCGGGTAGTTGTGGCTGGGCATCAATATGAATCCTCTGTATGAGCTGTCTTTTCCCCATCACGAGACTAGCATTATGAGAGAAACGACATTTATAGATTCATAGCAGCATATTAAAATAACTATTTATTTATTTTGCTCATTTTGTATCACGGCATACAGAAATTCTGCGAAATCAGATCGTCTAACTTAGAAACTATGAGATTATGAAAAAATTAAAACCTGGCGGTGGAACCTTATCTTTGCTTATCTGAGGAAGAGGTAAGTCCCAATTTTGTGATTTTGATGTTGCATCGCATTCCGCATTATTATCTCGACTGCATCTGGTGATGGGTGAAAAGAGTTATCGAAAGTGTTGGTCGAAAGAGCAAAAGATAAATCGCGCTTACAACACACTAGCTCCACCGACATATACAGCTCTCCTGCTCAAAATGTTAAAATTGCAGCTTCTATCTCTATCGTAAGAAGTTTGCCCTATTCAGCAGCTGAGAGAATTATTTCTTCTCACCACCTGCAGCATATATTATATATTCATTTGCATCGTTATTGTTTGTGCATGCGTACAACGCCCAAGGAACGAGTCGCCGACGATCAATTCAGAAATACAGCAAGACGCATCTAGTCAGGCCATCCTTTCCCCTAATTTACTCCCAAGGGATGCGTAAACCTCAAAATCACTACCGTTAAGGAACATAAAATAACTAGTTCTTAAACGAAGAGTAGACTATCGCGTCAGAAAACCAAAAACCACAACTTTAAATGCAGAATTATCTACCACACAAATCTCTGCTTTTATCAGTATTAACAAAATGGCAATTAAACGTATCACCTTAACCAAAATGACTCAAATGTTTTAATGACGTCAAACTCACCATTAACTCGTAAAACACTGAAACCATTAAACCTTCATTAGTTTCAATATCTAGTAGACACACATGAGACATTAAGTCTTTTTGTCCGCATCTATTAGCAGTTTTTAATGAATTACAGTCTGAATTGAACTCACTGTTGACTCGCAAAACACTGAAACCATTAATCCTCCTTTAGTCTCAGTATCTATTAAACACAGATGCGACATTAAGTCTTTTTGTCTGCATCTATTAGCAGTTTTTAATGAATTACAGTCGGAATTTAACTCACTATTGACTCGCAAAACACTGAAACCATTAAACCTCCATTAGTCTCAATATATAGTAGACACACATGCGACATTAAGTCTTTTTGTCTGCATCTGTTAGAAGCTTTTAATACATTACAATCGGAATTTTTCTTACAGAACACTATTTTACATTCTCATTAGGATAATCTATTATAGTTATGGAGGGAAAATGATCAAAACTGGATACAAACTTTGTATTCGTGGGATACATTGCGATTATTTAAGGACGAAAATTATTGCTAGTAAGGAACGATTAAAACGGTCACCATCTTGAAACGGAATCCAAAAATTTGAATCCTTACACACACGTCGTTTTGAATGCCTTCAAGGAACATTCATGCGGAACTGGAATAAAATAGTACAACGCGTTTGGTCGTGGCTGTGTAGCAAATTTACAGACAAAAAGACGAAATACCGACAAACCTATTCGATGTACAGTCTACTCCCCTCCTTCCCCTCACGTCCGTTTCCCTCCACAAGATCCCTTCTACTGAGTCTTTTGGTTGTGTTAACGCTCCGAATGAGTGTATTTAAATAGTATAATCAAAATCTACGTATCTATGCTGAGTTTAACTTAAAAGTTTGCAACCAGTTTGTCGCAGTTCGACGGAATCATTTTCTTTCCATTGAAGAAATAAGACCTGGCATGTTCAATTACTAACACAGAAAAAGGCTGCTAAAGGAATTGAAACGAGAGTCGCTAAAGGGATGCTGATACTTATATTGTGAGATCTGGGTTAGAGAAAGCAACTTCTCATCCCAAGGGAAAGACGTAGACCTAGGTCGTGTTACTGATTGCTTTGGCACCACCAGAAAGTAACATTTGTTTTATGAAGCCTGGCAAGAGAAAAGTCGAAGCTAAATTATTTTCTACAAAGCTCCAAAAAGAACTTTCTTCTCCCCAATTCACCCTCCTTCTCCTTGCATTCGGTGGCTGCGACATAACATCAGCTATTTATAGAAAAAGCAAAGCACTATAGTTACATTGTTCAAAAATCAACTGAGTCAGATGAAAAACATTGCCAACATCTTTTATAACCTCTCGTCAACACCAGATGCTATCTCACAAGCCGGTGAGAAGATGTTCCTAGTACAAAGCAACTGCTGATGAACATAATTTGAATAACCGTAGATATGCAACATTCCTCAAATAATCAACCAAGATCAAAGCTGATCTTTACTCAATTCCTCCAACCAAAGGAGCGGCGGAGCAACACACATTTAATAATTTGTTTCTGTTTTGGCACCTTTAATGGTACCTGCTCCAAAGGTGCACCTCTAGAAGAGGAGGAAGAGTTGATCATATACTAGAAAAACATGGTGAAATTTAATTACGAGCAAGTGTAAAAATTAGTTATGCATATATATATATATATATATAAGATAAAATATGTTACAGATATATTGCAATAGATAACCGCCATTTTGAAATAAAAACTTTCTTTCATAAAAAATAAAACTAGCATTTTCAAGCATTTATTATAATTATGTACTTTTTCTAATTGCTATAATATTCGAAACTATTAATCCTATGAACAATGTGTAGGACTATTTTTGTAGGAAATTTAATGTAGTTTAATTATATACCTAAGTTTTTTTTTTCGCTAAGATCAATAGTTTTCCAGATATTTAAAAAAAACTGAGAAATCCCTCCCTTCCAACCCCTCTGTACCCCTTGCGCACCCCCTACCAGCGGGGACTTTTAGTATGTCGTTTAAGGCACTCTCCCTAACAACTGTGCAGAATTTCAAGACTACACCATTTTTTAAATTTACAATTCGTTGACTGTACTACGATTAGAAGGAAACTTGTGATGGGGAAGGATGTGAGGGGAGGAAGGGAGCATAATTGCTCATCAAATGGGTTTGTTACCCTTCCCCGCTCCGACACATACAATACTACCCTTGTATAATTATTATATAGGCATGAGGTTTTCATGAGAATTCTTGATTCAGCACTTTTAATCGATTTTACCATTACAATAAGGAATTTTAGAAATGTTAACTTTTAAATCCCCCTGTATCTTCTAAACTGTCGATATTGCAAAAAAAGTTGGACTCTTTTGTAGGAAATTTCATGTAGTTTAATTTTGTAACTGAGTGTTTTTCCATAGAACCCATAGTTTTCGATATATTTAAGAAAACTGAAAACGAACCCCCCCTTTAACCCCCTGTACCCCCGCGCACCCCCATCGGAGGGGACTTTTAGTATGTCGTTTAGGACACTACCTCCAACAACTGTGCCAAATTTCAAAACTACACCATTTTTTTTTCTATTCGTTGACTGGACTAAATTTTCTGCTTCCTGATAATGGAAACGATACCTTCACTCCCCCAGGACCCTTCAAACCCTCCCCTCACCCGCGTGTCAGGATTTCAACTAAAAAATATTTTGGTAACCCTATGTCCAGTCCTCGGAATTTACAGAGAGTAGGTCAGTCTATAAACATCATGTGAAGAATACAACTTCGTGGACCTCCCAAATCATCCGATGAGACGTGAAAAGAGGTCCTCAGTTTCGAATTCTTGTCTTTCACTGTACGCTGACCACAGGCATCTTTTTTCCCCCGAGAGGTCAGTCTTTATTCCCACCTCAGTGGTCATCGTGTGGGAACATTTCGACGACAAAACACTTTAACCCGGCGTCCTATTGCGAGCAAATTACAACTCCCCTCCGGCTTTTTCTTCACTCGAATTGAAGCAAGGATTACCTTCTTCAGTCGTGTTACCTACCACACTGCGGTCCTATCAGCCGAAGATTGGAAAACTGACGTTTGCGCTTTTATTTGTTTATTTATTCACTTTTCGCAGCTTTCTCGTGGGAAAGCAGAAGGAATGATGCACTTTCCAGGAAGAACTGAAATTCTTCCGCTATAGTTTCGCTCTTCTTTTCATCCGAAACAGCGGTAATAATTGAAAGCATGCTACAAAATACGTTTAATCATAACATGAAGGGTAAAAACAAATTTTAAAAAATTTCACTCTACAGTACAGGTTCCCAACCTGTCGTACGCGTACCCCCGCGATTAGTTGGGGTACGCGAAGAACTAGTTGGGGTACGCAAAGGACTAGTTGGGGTACGCAAAGGACTAGTTGGGGTACGCGAAAGAACTAGTTAAGTGGGACTAGTTAGGGGTACATAAAGGAGGACTAGTTAACACGCAAAGGACTAGTTAAGGGTACACGCAAAGAGCTGGATAAGAATTACGCAAAGTGAATGGGATAAATACGTGAAGGACTGTGGTTAAGGGTACACATGAAGACTAGTTGGAGTACCTCGAGGCTAGTTAGGTACGTGTGAAGGACTGGTTTCTGGGGTACGTGGTGGATTGGGGTACACTGAGGACTAGTTAGGGGATACCTGAAGGACTAGTTAAGGATACAAGGAGGACAAGGTACCTTTGGGGTACGCGAAAAACTACTTAGGGTACGCAAAGGGCTAGTTGGGGTACTCAAAGGGCTAGTTGGGTACGTAAAGGACTAGTTAGGGTACGCGAAGGACTAGTTGGGGTACGTGGAATAAAAGTTGATAATGGCGGAAACAAGAAAATATAAGAAATTTTTTAAAAAAACTTGTAGAATTTTGCTTCCCCAGGTCAATAACTAATTTAATAACTATGCCTTTTGAATTGTTGATTATTACGAAGTGTAATTTTCAGCTATCCTTATAAGTTATATCGAAATTATTGCAATACTGATTTCATTTATCTTAGAGTTGAATTAACACTATTGTAAAAATGCGATAAAATTGTAAAATCAAAAATAAGTCCAGCAAATGTTATTAAATTGAGTCATTCGACTAAGCCCTTAAAGTATCCGACTAGGTTGAAAAAAGCGACGTCGAAAAAAAATTCAAAAAAATTTTTTATGATCAAAAATAAAGCCACAACTTTTAAGATTCTAAAACACTCGTTGTTTTTATTCTTATTGTTGTTTATTATTCCTTGTTGTTTATTTGAAGGAATGTGTTATTATATTTTTTAAATGAGTTTTCTGAAAAATGAAAATTTCACTAAAATTTGTCCGCGAAAAACGTGATATCTCCAAAACAATCCATTAAAATTCATTGAAATTTGGTACACATATGTTAAAATCCTTTGAGGGTGTAATAGACCGCAGATATTATGATAGCTTTATTTAGTTATGTTTTACAGTCACTTTCAGTTCCAAATATAAGAAAATTTTGGCGAAAAATTAATGACGCCAACTTTGAATGCTCATAAAATATTTATTTATTGAAATAAATTTGATCTTACGGTCTATTACAATCTAGATAGTTTGAGAAGTACGCATCCGAAATAAAAATTAAATATGTCCCATATTTTCTCATTTATGCTATTTTCCTTAACATTGAAATTTTTATTAGAATTCTTTAAGAAAAATATTTATTTTCAAAAACTACTGATGATATATGAATTTGTACTTCTAATTGTGACTATTTAAGCCTTTATTTGTTATTAAGCTCAGTAAGTTTTTTCTGTGCATGCTTTTTAAAAATTTTTTCTCCGAACCTAGTCGGATACCTTAACATCATTGCTAAAAACTTTTTTGAATAGGGGTTGTTCATAAATGATGTCACACTTTTTTTTCAATATTTTTGACCCCCATTTGTCACAAAGTGTCACACTTTACGATACCCCCTCCCCCCCTTGTTACATATGTCACGCTATATTACATAAACATATACTTGCAGATCAGAAACAAAGCACTACTTTATAGATCATATATCAAATTTTATTTTTAAACTTGTGTAACTTTAACTATGTGTTTTAATGACATTTGTGAGCATAACAATAATAATAATTATATGTGTACTTATTTTGTTTGAAATAAGATTAAAGTTTACAACAAAAAACCTAATTAATATACAATAGTAATAAAATATGAATATAAAAGAGCAATTGAAAACAGTAGTGTTTTGGGATTTGATATATTTTGCTTTAAATCTTATCTTTACTTTATAAAAAAAAAATATTTTTAAAACCTTTTAATTAAAAAAAAAAAAAAAAACACGCCTCAATAAAATCAACCTATTTGTGCCACTACCAGTTCTACCACTCACCCAGGTGGGGCGACGGATCTTTTGTTGGACATTTCAAGGGTGTGACAGGGGAACGTTTTCTTCTAATGGTGAAGAATTTCTGCTGCTACCCTATTCTCAGAACCTACTCTGAATGCATTCAGAGAATTTTTCGAAAAGAAAGCAATATAAGTGAGAGAAAAAAAATCACATGAAAGTTGTTTTAGCCCCAATTAAAAAAAATACCCCAAATTCTGGTAATTTCAAAATTTAATCTGCTTATTTTAAATGTTTTTATTTTAACCAAAATGTGTGATGTCACACTTCTTGTTACCCCCTCCCTCCCCCTTGTCACAAACTGTCACAATTTCAAGCACCCCCCCCCCCTCCACGCGGGACATCATTTGTGGACGGCCCCATAGGCTTATGGTCGGTGGGGGGGGGACATGACAGTAGGGTGTACGTGAAAATATAACGATTAATCAAGGGGTACTCAGGGGAATAAAGGTTGGAACCCCTGCTCTACAAAGTACCGTTAATACGTCTCTCGTTTATACGTCTATTCATCACCGTCCCTATTCGTTCGTATTCATTGTAATCAGTGACGGTCTGAGTCTGAAAATAGTGATTGCCATGAGTCAATAGGGGCCCTACAATGCAATCTTACCTTATTTTTAATTTTATTTCGTACAAATATACGAAATTAATAATAAAAATAATATAATAAATTAATAATTATATTATTTCATAATAATTACAATTTAATATAATCTGTTACTACTCTAAAAATCTGTTATATTTATTACTAATTACCGTATTTATACATATTATACATTATTGGAAGAAATGCCAAATACAGAATTACAGATTTATGATTGAATATTAATTTTGGTGGTCGTACTGTAATTTTGGAATTATATATTGCATTTGAGAATTTTTTCAACCAAACTGAAAATAAAATGCACATTATTTACCATTTAATTTTATTTTAATATATATTTCTTACTGTCGAAGATTAAGAACTGAAAATTGCAGAAGTGCATTACATGTGGTCCACTTCATTAAAGGTAAGCCAGAAAACTTTTAAGTTAACTAGATGACTGTGCAAATCTATCAATAATTATTCTGCATCGAAATAGTATAACAATTCCATTTGAATAGATAGTAAAATATAGGTTTCTGAATTCTCCTTAGAAAATGAATTTCGAAATTTCACAAATATTATTACATTATTCCTCACTCAAAAATGGAATTCACACTCCATAAAGACAAAGTTACTTTAAATTTAATATCCTGGGGGCCCATATTCACTTATATGTAAGGCGGCCCATATTTACTTATATGTAAGGGGGCCCATTTTTATTTATGTGAAAGGTGGCCCCTTACACATAGTAAATATGGGCCCTCTTACACATAAGTAAATATGGGCCCCTTACACATAAGTAAATATGGGCCCCCTTACATATAGTAAATATGGGCCGCCTTACAC
>BGPR01024383.1:0-23297 GCA_013235015.1 Araneus ventricosus | reverse complement strand
CAAGCAGAAGTCTTACCCAAGGCAGCTTAAAGAGACACCTCTAGAGGGACGTTTTATCTTCAGCTTATCTGGCTCTAAATTGAGCACATGTGTTCCCCTTGTGTCCACAATGCTGCGAAGCGATGATCTAGCACATATGTCACAGGGGTTTCTCGCTTCTCTTGTTAAAAGTGTGGTTTTCCAGCATCTATGAATTCATCGTAGGTACTTGTTAAAACGTAGTTTGTTAAATCTATCCATCGTACTATCAATCCAGGGAGGACACCCCTTTGTTGTTCCCCATCCTCATATTCTGCTTATTTAGTTCTATATTGCGCACATGTGTTTCTATTGTGTCTACTGCCTTATGTGTGACTGCTAAGCAATGACGAAGCCTGTATCACAGGAGTTTCTCGCTTTTCTTGTTCAAAATGTGGTTTTCCAGCATCAATAAATTCATCGCATTCGAATTCGGAGTATCAGCCGTACGACAGAATAAAATATTCTGCATTTGTTCTCGCAGACAAATCTCAGGTATGCTATTTGTGTTTAATATTTGCCTTTTAAAAATTATTTTTGACTATTTAATAAATGTTTATTAAATTGGCTTCATTATTGATTTCGAGTAGGATAATGTTTTTCACAATTTTAGCAATTAGAGTTTGTTTTATCAGTCATATTAAAGTAAAAAATATTTTTTAAAATTAATTAATTAATATATATATATTTCCTACATTCTTTATTCATAAATTATATTCATGTTTTCCTAAATCTTTTTCCAACTTCAGCAATGTAATAAAAAACCAAAATGCAATAAATCATTATTTTCTATACGAAATTTGTTGCAAGGCCTCGCAAAGAAACTTTGCACCAGGCCCCGCTTTTGTTTGGGCCGGCCCTGCTTAAGGGGTTAAACGATACGTCTGATAAGATTTACAACACAGATTTAATGGAATACGAATGTATAATAGCACAATGATCCATTCGCATGGATAACAATATGTGAAGCGTGTATCGCTTCAGACGGCAAATCCTTTGAACACTTGCTTTAAATTCTCCAAAGGTTTGTAGTTGATTCTGCATTCTACTTGCCATTATCGTATCTGTCATGCTACGTACGACTTGTAAAATTATTCATGCGATTTGGATGTTGTGCTATTGTAAATTTGCATTCTATGTCGTGCATTTTATACGGCGTATCCTTTTCTTTTAATTAATTCTCCAACAAAGAACTTCCTTACCGCCCTTCTTGCGTTTTCGACCCCATGTTCTATAGGAAAAATGACCTTTTCTGTATGCCTGACCTACCCTTAAACTTTGCAACGACCTTTTGGAACACCCCATATAATGTAACGAATTCTATCGCTTGAATACTTGATGGTGGATCAATGTACGAGGCGTGTCTGGAAAGTAAGTACCGTTTCGTTCTACCGCCACCGCAGCGCTAGTGTCGCAGTTCCGCGCATGTGCACACGTGTCTCTGGATCATTGTCTGTCCACTGACGCCATTGCAGCCGGATTGTGTTGTGTTTACATGTGTTAGTGAGCGTTCAAAATGTTGAAGACGATTTCCGATCCCGCCGACTGTGAAGTGCGTTCTGTAATACGGTTTTTGAACGCAAAGAAAGTTAAGCCAGCTGAAATGCATCGTCAACTTGTAGAGATTTATGGTGAAAATGTAATGACTGATGGAATGGTTAGAAAGTGGGTTCGACAATTTAATGATGGACGCACCAATGTTCATGATGAAGCACGGAGTGGGCGACCTTCTGTTGTCAATGATGGTTTGGTTGCAAAAGTGAATGAGAAAATTCGTGAAAACAGACGATTCACAATAAGAATGCTTTCTGATGAGTTTCCACAAATTTCAAAAACTGTTTTGCATGAGATTGTCACAAATCGCTTAAATTATCGCAAATTGTGCTCCCGTTGGGTTCCGAAAATGCTAACGGATATCCACAAAACGAAGTGATTTGGCAGTATTTTGAAATTTCGTACCCGATGCAGTGAA
Source organism: Araneus ventricosus (assembly GCA_013235015.1). Taxonomy (NCBI): domain Eukaryota; kingdom Metazoa; phylum Arthropoda; class Arachnida; order Araneae; family Araneidae; genus Araneus; species Araneus ventricosus. The sequence continues at coordinate 21,307 of BGPR01024383.1, read as the reverse complement.
GAGGGCAATGAATTCCTAAACAAAATTGCGACCGGTGATGAAACTTGGGTATGTTCGTGAACTTGAAGCGTGAATTTAGAGGTAGGCGCTTTGACAGCGATGACGACGCAAAAAACGGTGTTCAGCAGTGGCTGTCTTCACTGGCGGCATCTTTCTTTGAAGAGGGTATAGACAAGTTGGTTTCTCGCTATGGCAAATGTCTGAACAATGGTAGTAACTATGTAGAAAAATAGTTTACGAAATGCTCTTTCATGTAAAAATAAATTTTATTTTGAAAAAACATTTTTTATGCGAGTTTTTCCAAAATGGTGCTTACTTTCCCGACACGCCTTGTATATTAAAGCAGCATTCTTAATAATAATTTAAAGTAATAACAAGTGACTGCAGCAGTAATGATAGAGAATTGCGTTTTTGGTCTATTTTGGCCTGGTGTGTCTATCTGCACTCCACAAAACACACTTTTGGACATAGAACTATCAAATTTGGTACAGATATTCTTTGTAAGATGACGACTTGAGCATCACCGATATTTTTTTGAAATTTTAATTAATTGTAAATTGAGCAGAATTTAAAAATTTTTCTATGTTAACTGTAGAAAGTAGAACAACAATTTTTACCGCATCCTAAAAAGTTCCAGTGATACTGGCTTGATTGTTGTGTAATCTTCCTTTTAATCTCGGGAAAAAAAAACTTACATCCTGAATGTAATTTGTAACAATATTTTTCATTGTTGTAATGAAATTCAATTCAATTCCATTGTTTCATCAAATCTTTCATCATCAGGTGTTTTTATCGTTGCTAATGTTGCGATAAAAATTGTTTTTTGGAAATTAATTCCAAAACAAATTTTTCACTTTCGTTCTTCTCCTAATCGTGTACAGACGCAGTACTATAACTTTAAAAAACTTCTTTTTTCAAGCTGTTTAAATTTATTGGATTGTTTGTATTGAATGTTTTAATCTTGTTTTATATATTGGTATTTTTATAGTTAATTTATTAGTCATTATTAATTTTCTTAATATCTTTTAATGTCTTCCTTTCAGATCGAGCAGATTGAATGTTTAGGTGTTTTGTTTTAATTGATAAATTCTATTAATTTGTATTGTATTTCTGAAATATTTTCTGGCTCTGGCTTTAAATCAATATTTTTTTAAAGATATGGTGACGAGCATTTATTTTTAGCTCTGCTTTCTAACTGCAGGTTTTTTTTTTTTTTTTTAAGTGCGCAGTATTTGGAATTCGGAATTTCTTGGGTTAGACGTCATAATTAAAAAGTGCCAAGTCATTTTTATTGTTTTGTCTAGTATCTACTCGCACGTTTCTATGCGATTTTTATAAACTGAGGAAGGAAGTTGCTGCTTATTTTTTACACATTGACTGAAAAGCAAGTTTTTAATGTAGTTTTGTAGGTTTTCTGGTAGGTTTTTAAATTATTACTGTTAAGATTTAACTTCAGATGCAAGAAATCTTAATATAAATAAAAGTCATTGCAGATATGTATGTAGATATGTGTGTATGTATGTTCTACATCTCCTCCTAAACCATTGGACCAATTTCAACTACATTTTACACACTTATTATTTAAGACAAGAGGAAGATTATTATCAACTTTTCGAAGTCCAAAAGTTAATTAAACATTCAGTTAATTAGAAATTCACCAAAACCGTTTTTAGCAGTAACTTCGGAGTAATTTTTCCCACAAAAAATATTTTATACCATTTTAAAGTTCAAAGTTTTACCTTTTCAATGATTCCAATTTTATATTTGTGTTAAGTTTCCTTTAACTTTTATTAATTTTCAAAATTTAATAAATAATTGATTACATCCAGGCGATTTTGAAATAAAGCAAAACCCCAACTGAACAACGAAAACTTTCCGACACATTTACATTGCCATTTTTTTCCCCCTGAAAGTGCATGGGATTTCCACAAATCAATATTGAAATGCTTAAGAATGGAATTGCGATTTTATTTTTTCTCTAAATAACTTCTTGAATTATTAAAGATCACATCCCTACAACGACATTTTACAATCCTCCGCATCTTGAAAATTGACTCCAATACCAACTTTGACAAACTTCTCTGAAAAATTCGTTGATAATATTAAAAAAATGAAAAGTACAGTTTGATTTTCTGGTACTGGTTCGGTTAACAGAGACCTCGGTTCATAGAGACCTGGATAATCGAAGTGTCTACTGTATTTTAAACAGAATGCTAAATAGTTAAAAATGAAGAGGAATTGTACAGTTTTTTTTATGACACTTCGGAAAATATTATAGCTTAAAAATAATTCATTATGATGACAAAATTCCAAAAAATTATTTTTTTAATGATGGTAATTTTGTTGTTGTGCAATTTTCGATAATATTAGTGATTTTTTTTAAAAATTACGTATGATTTATTCTATTCATTCTTGCGCTGAAAGTCAAACTAATTTTATTTTTTCATCAAATCTTTAAATCGTGCGTTTTTCCCGCTGTTAAAAAATATGATAAAAAATTACCTCAAGTTTCTTCATACTGACTTAAAAACAGATTAATATATTTTGAATGATGCTAGTTTTATTACTATAATATTTTGTCTCTAATTTTTAACAAATTTTTCATATGAATGCTTAAATGTAATTAGTAGATAACATTACCTTTTTTGTTATAAAATACAGTTCGTTTTAATTGCTTCGCAAGCTGTTATAGTCTATTGTTTTATTTTGTTTTTCATTGTTTGAATTTAATGTTTGAATGTTTGTTGTTTTGTTCTTGTTCAAATTTATTGAAAAGAAGTTTTAAAAATATATTTTTCCATTAGTTTTGAGAGATTCACTTTTTAAATACAAACTTAAAACAATTTTTTCACCTACAGCAAGTTAATCTTTGGAGATGATCACGAAGAATAGGGTCATTAAACTTGATTATCAAGACAATGAGCTAAACAAAGTACTCGAACAAAATGTGAAAGTCATCTATCTAACAAATAGCATTATTTCGTCGTTGAGTGAAGTCCATATTCTGAATTTACATCTGTTTTACATAACATAGCCTATGTAAGCTGTAAAGTTTCGCACATATTTATCCAACCGACTGGGAGCCGTTTAGGCTCCGAGTTCGGGGGTATGCGTGGTGTTATGTTTAATGCTAATGAAAGCACAAAAATATGCAATGAGTGCTACATACAAAACTGGGATTCCTAAATCTCATTTACGAATTTTAAATCTATGTTTGACTAAAGGATTTTAGTTAGTATCAAAATATTTAAAGATTGAAAGTTTGCAGAAACTATTTTTAAAGATATTTTTTCCCTTCTATTTAAAAAAAAAATTATTATATCTCATATACATATTTTTAGCAAAGAAATCAACCTTTTAAAATGTTTTACAGCTAATGGATGCTACAGTTTGTTCTCCTGTGAGTCTTATTATGAGAGCATGATAATTTATATTTTAGAATTATAATTGACATACGATGTGTTTTTTCTTTGTATTTGTATGTGAATGCAATTTTTTAGACATATTTAGTTGTGCATTTCATAAGAAAATGTTAATTTTGATGATTTTTAAAGTAGAAAGATCTGTAGAAATTAATTTATGTAATTCATTTTTATGCGATAATTAGCTAGATAATGTGTAATTATTGTAATTAGAAATATAATAGAGAATTAATAGATAATTTTCAATGCATTTCATAATCTTCAGAGAGTCTTTCTGCCTGAACCTTTTTTAATATTTAAATGCAAGAGCAAAAATCATTAACCTCATTAGATACAAAACATTTAGTACATTTGCATTTTATGTATGCATCGAAATTTAGTTCAAAAACACTAATACACTTCCTATGCATTGTTTCATTTTGAATTTTTCAGTTAATTTCTAATTTTTTTGTAACTATTAATACTTTTAGCTTAAAAAAATTAAATAAGGGGCTAGTTTTAAAGTTAGTTGACATAAATAAATTAATTTTACAAAAATGACAGGGAAACCAGCGTGTCGCCGAAGGCGGCTAATCTCTAATATAAATAACAGCGGATGTGTGTCTCTGATGTTGTTGGCTCTCTATAGGTGTGACGTTGGATCTAAAACTACCAAATGTAGCCCTAACGTACTTTGGAGAGTGAAAATGTGCAACTCGGTTTTTTAGGGTTTTTTCTCGGTTAGTGTTTTTTTTCAAAAATTTAATTATAGTTTTGTCATACAAAAATAATTTTTACACCATATTAAAATTAAACAAATGTTTTATTAATGACACTAATAATAAAGTATTAAATTTTTTTTATTTATAGTATTTTATACTGTTTAGTCTTTAATATAGTTCCTAATTCACGATTATAAATATTATACTCTTAATATTAATATTTCTGAAAAGGTCTTCTAGATGACGCTACTTGTATTTAGTTAAATTCATATATTATCTATCCTATTAAAACCCGAATGTAAACAAACATATATATCTATGTGCGGCCATCTTCTCACGAACTACTGAGAGTTGAAGCGAATTGAAAGTACCAAAAGATGGGAAATAATCCGAGGAATCCGTTTTGACCATTTAAATTCTGAAATTACAATTAGTTAAAAATATTAATTAAAAACGTGCAAATGAATGAAATATTGTGACGCCATCTATCGGTAGCTCTTATAACCATGTGTCACATCGTTTGTTCTTGCATCTGGTTTGTATAAAAGGTTTTCTTTTTTCCTTTTTTAGGGTGCTTCCGTGTTTTGGAGTTTTGATTTATAAACATCGGAAAAAATCGTTTTCCACCATTTTCTTCTTTTTTTGTCGTACGTTGCTTCATTCCGCAACATTTACGTTTGTTGGGGAAAATATTTATTCATTTTATCTGTTTTTTCATTATTATTCAAATACTGGCAAGACGCAAATATATGTTTCTGGTGTTTAATTTATCAGTTTGGTGTACTATTAAATCGTTTATCGTTTCTGTTTTTTTTTTATTTCGTTTTATTTTTTCTTTTGCAAAAGAAATATCATGCTAACCTGTTTAAACATAGGAATTCTCGCGTTTTCATTCAAACCATACTGTTTTAAGGTAGTAAAAAGGCTAAAATTGAAAGCTTTAATCCAACAAGAGAGGATTCAAAACAGATTTACGTTTGTTGGGGAAGCTTAGTGACAATATTTGTAGGGAAGAAAACAGAGGCGGTCATATGAAAAATTGTGGATTCCGAGAAACGCTAGGTTATTAGATATAAGGTAATTAAAAGGTTGAATTTAAAGATTTTAATTAAACAATATAGGATTCAAAGGAGATTTACGTTTTTTGGGGGAACTAAGTGACAATATTTGTTAAAAAATAAACCGGAGGCGGGCATTTGAAAATAAAGTAATAAAGACTAGATTTGAAAGAATATTTATGTTTGTTGGGGAAAGTAAGTGCAATATTTATTGAAAAAAACGGAGGCGGGCATACGAAAAAATATGGATCCCGAGGTCTCACGTGACCTCACCTCTCTACTCCAGGGAATATCACATTATTCGAGATATCCCGTGCAACAACGGGCCACGCAGCTAGTTGATAATTAAGAGCTCTAAAATCATTAAAATACTGTTTTGACATCGGGAACAAATAACTGTAAAAATTTCAGTTCTTTTTTTTGAAGCGAGTGGGTGAAAAAAGGATTACAAAATCCCATATTTACAGGAGTGAAAAATTTCAAGTTATGTAAAAGCGATAAAAAATAGTTTTAATCTGTTTTCTGTTCCGGATGGGCACCTAGCTTTTCATACAAATGTATATTTATGCTATTTAATTATTCATGAATATTAATTAATAGTAGACATTGATTATTATTTGTCAGCAAACTTTGATGGTCAACTAGTATTAGGGATTTAATTTTAGTACAAGAGAATGGAGAAAAGGCGCAGAGTCACAGAAAACACTCATAAAGTTAACATTTTTAGCTCATTTATGTCAGTTATTTTTATTAAAAGGAAATCTTTCTTCTAAAGTTTCTAATAAGATGATTCAGTAGATGCAGAAAATGCTGAAACAAGGAGCGGATGTTTTCGATTATTTATTTTCCTATCAATCAGAGAAAAAAACTTGTAAAAACTTATAGAAAAAAACCCGAATTATTTTAAAAACGCGCCACATTGCGAATACGATTTAAAAGAAAAAACAACTGGGAAGATAGCAAATTTATTAGTTTTTGTGTGTTGCCCAAGAGAAACAGAAAAAGTACAACTTTCGATCTTTCAATAGATAGGGAACATAGCTTTTAGAAAAAAAAGAAAAAAAAAAAAAAAAAAAAAACAGATACCAAAAAGAACAACATTTCTCTCGTGTTTCATTTTCTATTTTATTGAAGATTAAAGCCAACTACATTAGACAGTATAATATAAACAAAATATTTTTGCTTATCTTCGATACTACTAAGGGAAAGGGAAATGACATGCATAATACAAAATCAATCAATCAAGTAAAAAACGAGGAAAATGAAAAGAAATTTCACAAGGCAAGGATAAAATCACATCTGCTGTACATCTCAATTTTACAAACATAAGCTCTTAGAAAGATATAAATACGAATTAAGGGAAGTTTTAATTGTGAAAAAGGTAAAAATACAATAATATTAACAAACAACGAATGAAAAAGAAAGAGGAGGAATAAGAATCTGGTGGATGATTGCATCAGAAACCTTCATCTATGCAGATTCAAAAATAGAATAGATGGAGATAGGTGCGCACACCTATAAACAAAATTCACTTCTGAGCGTTTTTTTTCTCTCCATTCCACAACAAAAAAGGTAAGACATTTTAAGCCCTTCTTTTCGGAATTTGAATCAGTTTTGAATTTCTTCTTTGTGGATAGATATTTTTCTTTCCAATTTGCTCCAGAAAAGGTTCAGGCCTTAGTGGAAAATTCAAATTTAGACCTTAAAGTCCTTTTTCCTCGACAGAAAATCTATTCTATTTTTGAATCTGCATAAATGAAGGCATCTGATGACATCATCCATCAAATTCTTATTCCCCTTCGTTCTTTTTCATTCGTTGTTTGTTAATATTATTGTATTTTTACCTCTTACACAATTAACTTCCCTTAATTCGTATTTATATATTTGTACTTCGCAATTTTTTCTGGATGCTGTTGCTTTTCCGCGCACCAAATAAGTTGCTTCTATTATTGTTGTTTTGTCTTTTTTTAGATATTAAATAAGCTCTTAGAAATAACTTAAGCATTCCAGGTTTTGAACCGCTGAACTCATCTGACTGTTTATCCTGATTTCTATACACTATTTACTCCAGTTTCTTCTCCGTCATAAATAGAAAATTAGTCATATTACTACAATAAACACAATAACAACAATATTACGCAATTAATATTCAGCAAATTTGTCCAAATTCGTGTGTTTTTACATTGCTATTTTTATTAAGTAGGGATAAAAAAAAGGGAATAAATGTTCTTCCGCAGTAATATAAATGATTGATACAATTAAATGATTCTTGAAAAAATAACAGTAACTTTATTTTGGTTGCAACAAATTCTATTTTTCAGCAGATAATTCATTGATTTTTCTATCATGCGGATGTATAAGAAATGATGGATGTATAAAGAAGAATGAGCAAAATGTATAAGAAATTTAACTACGTTTTAGCCAGACATGCAACGGAATTTTCTGTTGGCGGGATGCTTAAAGAAAAAGAATAGAAACTGGACATTTAAGATTCGACATTAAGATTTCATGTAAATATTTGCATTTGATACAATATTGTACATGAAAAATATGGTGTTCGCATACTTAATACCATCAAATCATAAGAATTACATTATTTTCAGACGGAATTCCATACATTATCAATGCATTTCATGCATAGTTGAAGGTATTTCAGCTCTAGAGCATTAATAGCTCTGGATCAAGAGATTAAGGAATTCAGCGGTAGGATTTATTTATTAAACTTTTCATGTTTGGTTTATTTTACATTTGTTACGCAATGTCTTAGACAGAAGTTAAAACCATGTAGCTCTTTATATTTTAGCAGCAATTGTCTTCCTTATATCTTTTATGAGCTTAGAGTATTTCAATAGTTAGTTGTTCACATCAAGAATTTTTTTCTCTTAAAGAGATTTTTAAACAATATGTTTTTCTAAAACTCAAGCAGTATTCGAAGTCCTCTTTTCAAAATTTTAATTTCTTTTCATTTTGCTCTTCATTCTCATTTTGCTGTGGATTATTGTACATTTCTTCGTAGTCAGCTGCAGGTAGACGGGCCATCCATCTGTGAAAAGTATACGGATTAATATCGAAGAATAAATAAGGCATAATAAAAAACAGCAACTATCATGTTAATTTAATAAAAAAACATCAAAGAAAAGCGAGGCATTTGTAAAAAGTGTATGGATTCCCATCGAATAATAAATATGGCACCATAAAACTAACAGCAAGTATTATGATAATTTATGAAAGTAACGTCAATGTAGAGTACACCATCCAAAAAGTGTTTGAATTGACATCGAAGAATAAATTCAGCATAATGAAAAGTACATCAACTATCATGTTAATTTAACAAAAAAACCCCTTTATGTGGGGTATTTTGCAAGGATTTATTACCAGCGCTAATTATACATACTTTTCGGCTAAAATGTATAACATTTTTAATGTAAAAATCATAAATGAATTTAAAGCAATATTAATGTACTGATTATGAATATATCTGAATTGAAATTGGTCAAATTGATCTTGGAGAATCCTACTAGCATATAAGGTAATTGTCTGATTTTAGCTACTGAATATAAGAGGGAGGAATAGCTAGTAATTCCGATGTGATAATATACAATTCTAAGCAATCTACTTTTAAAGTGGATGCATTTTATTTTTTAGCTTGGAATCAAATCTTTCTAATCTATATAATTTGATCTTTTGCAAAATGCAAAAATAAAAACGTGATCGAGTTTCTTTGAGTCAGCTAAATTTAAAAAGACAAAATTTAATTTTTTGAAGAGTTAATTGCTGTGAGAAATTGTAGAAAAACTACAAAGGAAGTTATAAAAAGCATATCTTTAGTCATATGATATTCATAGATATTATATAAATCATATAAAGCACTAAGGATGTTTTAAAACAGCTGCCTTTAAACTGCGCTGAGTCTTGAGGTACGTTTACCAATAATATGATGTCTAGTTTCCAATGAGGAAAATGAATTTGCTGATGTAAAAAATGGATTCATATGTTTAATATAGGTTAATAACAGTTTTTAGAAACATTCTTTTATTATTGTACTAAAAAGTATATATTTTAATAATTTTCTACTTGCCATAATTGTCAAGCATTGATACGGGACATTTAAGTGCTAAATAAATGAAACATAAAAAAGTGGAAGCAATCTAATAAAATAAACACGCAGAATAATAAAAAAGATGAGAGGCTAAGTCCTTTTTGGCGCGGTCATATTTCAAAATTGATTTTACTTTCTTAATTACATCATTTACTTCTTTCTCATAATTATAAAATTGGGCTCAAGTCATTTCAAAATTATAATGACAAATCAAAATTGCTTCAAATGTCTCCACTGACAGCATGTTTCTTTCGTCCGACCATCGAGTTGACATTAGGGAAAGTATTCTATCCACATTTGCATTGCGGGCTGGAATGGCAAATACATATTCTCATAGCTTTATTAGACATGACTTCTGATCGATATACTTTGTTTCTGCAAAAAACTTCAGCCATTTCTCTTCCGTACTCAATTTCATAGCTGCTTCGCGGTTTTCGTTTGTATTCCTTTTCTAACGCAGAGTTTAGGGAATAAAAGGGACAAATAGTAGTACGGGGATGGAGTAGTGAAATACGGTGACAGTCCCGTATATACGGCACGAATGGCAACACTATTGATATCAGAACAGGCGAATTCACTCGAAACCTGTCTTAAATCTACCTAGCCTTGAAGGAGGTGGACAATCTTTTTGGCAGAAAGTGGCAAAATTTTAAAATTGAATGCTTATAATGGGCAGATTCAATGTCTCGGTAATCAAAATTGTTTTCGGAAATCTTTCACTAATCTAGAGATTCTTAGACTATCATAAGGTCTATGATGGACCAACACAGGTGTCTGAAACACTTTTTAATGCCTATTTAAAAAGAAGTTCAGCTGATATTGCTAGTATAAGATTTTTATTCGCACTCCAAGTATCCCAATTTGTTAAATGAACGGAAAAGGGATGCATTGGATTTTAATGTCATAAATGGGAGCGGATGTTGTAAAAATAAAAAAATTGTAAAACATGATAGGTTTGAAATTTTGAATTAAAATTGGAAAGTTTTTCTATGAAACAAAAGGTGAAGTGTCATGCAATGGAATGGCCAATTGTTTTGTATTAGAGTTGTGTTTGTACAGTTCCATGGCAAAAGGAACTTTCCCACGTGCAGAAATGAAATTTCAGCGCAAAGCCTCCTCCTCTCCACAGACTACTGCAGGGCACCGCATTGTCACCCTCGAAGACGACTCATGGACTTGAACTAATCCAAGCGGGATAAAAACCATCAACATGTACAAAATGATGACCTGCAGGTATCTTTACTTGTTGTAAATTAGTTTAACTTGACACTGTCTGATGACTCTGAAAGAAACCGTACTGGAAAAAAATAAGTTCCACTAATGTTCTCACAAGAGACAGATTGGACTATATTTCTAGTTATATTCAAGCACAAATAATATTTTCATAAACTGAGGCAATCATTTGCGTGAATTCGAATTACAGAAATGTTTGTGAAGTAAATGCTTTCAAAGCTTAAAACTAACAATTTTCATTTGTTGTATTTCGACTGTCTGCAGGAATATTTAGAATGGATACTTGTGAAAAGTGTACTACATTAGTGTATCTAATAGGTGTGTTTTTAAAAACTGTTTTTTGTTAAATTTATTACGAAATAAGAAGAAAAATCTAAGTTCTTTTATCAGGCATTTTGTTTTGATATGAGACATTTCAAATATCATCGATTATTTCCTTCATATCCATTACTGATTTGTAAAGTGAGGATTAATTTTGACTCTATCTTTAACCCTAATTCATCGGTCTCATTACAAAAATTACATCTCACGTATTTATTTGGTTTTAATATAAATAAAATAATTTTGAAAATTTTAAATAATAAGTAATCACTTCCGACATTTATTTATCAATCATCATCATGTACTCGTATAAATGATCGATTATGTGATTATATAGAAATTTGTCATATAGATCGATAATATGATTACATGAAATATGCTAAGACCTGGCAGTGCAAAGTTATTTTATTATTATACACGTTTTATGTAACTTGACTTGTTTCGTGTTTGTAAAGATGGAATTTTCAATCAATTTTTCACTCGTTTCTTGATGTTCCAGAATTTTGAAATTTTGTTTACTTTTTGTTCTCACTGACAATATGCTACCTTGATATTGAATTAATTAACAATTAATTGATTATTATAATTAAATTTTGATTCAGTATGCGTGGCGTCATCTAGTAGTGCATTTGAGAAGAGTTGATTTTAAGATTCCAATCAATTTATTATAATGAATTATGAATTAAAGCCGAAAAAGTAGAAAAATTTAAATAAAAATTACTTTTTAGTACATTAATAAAAATGCGTTCTTAAAAATTGTGTTCATTACATTGATAAGCTAATAATTATTTGATTCACCTCTTAATTTTAAATTCAATTATTTTTATTTGAACTTAAAAATCTAGGGAATTTTTATTTGTGCGAATAATACATCGCCTAGAGGACGATAATTGTAATATTTGTTTAAATAAAAAACATTAATCTTCTTTCAGTAGGTGCACAATTTAGTTGACTTAAGTTCTTTTTCCTAAAGATTCAAAATTGCTTTTCCATCATTTTAAATACTGTTCTGAATATGCCAACACTCAATATATAATTCTGGAAATATTTATGCAGAATTTTATTATTGATGAAGCTCGTATTAACTTAAGTAGATTCGCGTAAAAACAAAATGTTCAGTTTTGGTGTAGTGTAAACCCTAGATCAATACAGGAAAAGCTGTTCTGCTTGGTTAACAATAATATTTTACCATTTTATTGAGCTAATTGCTGAATATGATTTTTCATTTATAATATTAAAAATAAAGATTAAAATCTCCATTTAATGTCTGTTTTGTTGATTCCTTCCATTTTGTTCGGAAGGGATGCAACAAATAAAGTACTACCTCTGTCGCATAATAATAGCAGCAAGTGAATATTTAAACGGGATATTTGCGAATGCAGCTGTAAGTTATATTGTACCGCAAAATTGCAAAGTCTATAATAAAAACCAATGCTTCATGACATCTGTCATTTGTTTTGACACATCTCTCAATTTTGAAGTTAACCTAATTATTAGGAATCATAATTATTTTCCTAATATCACCCGCTGATCGAAATAAATTGTTTTATTTCAGTTGAATGTCAACCCAATGTAAAAGTAAGATGAAAAAAAGAGAGTTTTCAACCAAAGATAGAGTTGCGATTGTCCAGTTCATTAAGCTCACGCATATAGGGAAAGCAAAGCTTCGCAGCCAAGAGATCCTATCTACAAGTTTAAAATGCAATAACGAAATTATACTATCTGAGCACTCAAAATAAAAAAATATGAGAAACATTTTTAGTTTATTGTTTAATTTAATCTAGTTTTTTGATAATAAATGTTTCGTTCTATATTTATTTTCTTTTGCTACTATTATTATGGGACAAATTAAATTCATCACCTGATACTATTATTATGGGACGAATTAAATGCATCAACTGTTACAATTATTATGGGACGAATTAAATTCATCAACTGCTACTATTATTATGGGACAGAGGTAGTTTTTAAAGAATTCTGACCTGCAATTTGGAGAAAGCCTTTTTTATACGTTATTCAACTTACATGTAAATTCCAAGAGGTATCATCATCAAACTTCCCAAAGCTAAATAAGTGGTGCCTGCATAGAAATCTAATGTTGCATTGAAAGTCTGGGATACGGCGGCTGTGGCAGCGATGGGAAGGACAGACTCTGCCGAGGTGAGGAAGGCGAAGATCTTGCCTGGAAGGAAGAAAGCGCAGTTTGTTTTTAGAAATTCAAAGAACTTTCTGGAAAGTAGCATCAAATGTGCCGACATTTAATATATACCCATATGGACCGATTTTTCTGATTGAATGTAAAAAAAATATGATTCTAGTTAGGAAATATTTAACAAAGCAACTTGAAGGTAATAATTCTAGAAAAATTTATTTTGTCCATTTCTTCAAAAGTCTTCATAGACAGACTGACATGTATGTGGAATGAGCATTTACTGTCCATCAAATAAGTGTTCTAAAACTGATCGAATCTGAATTTCACTGTGAAGTTAATCAGGAGTAACTATTTCACATTAAAACCAAACTTTTCTATCTTCTCAGAAAACTGGTTTAAAAGTGTATGTAATTTTTTTATTTATGCAAGGGCTTGTCTTCATATTAAAATTGATAGTAACTCTATTTTTTCAAATAACAAGACCCAGTATGGAATGAAAACTCAAATTCTCCAGTTTAAATTAGCTCGAGCACGTATAAAAGTTTGCAGTTTGAAAGAAGTGGCTGATGAATTATGGGCCGCTGAAATTTAAGCCTTCGAATGTTGAATAACGTTGCCGTTCTTTCGACATATCTCGAGATATAATGAATCGATTACAGATAATTTTGCTTTACATTAAACTGCTATATAACACCAAAAATTCCCAGTTTTCAAAATAAGAATAGCATTTTATGATTTTAATTAATTATTAAATTTAAATTCTAGAAGTTGTTGAATAGAAAGACATAAAAATTTTGATGCTATTTCAAAAAATAACAACTGAAACACCGCTCTGTAAGTTTCAGCCATTAGTTCAGAAGATATATATAGTGAAATGCCAAAGCATTCAGAATACCGTTCATTTTCACTCTTTTCCGGAATGGGAGTTTTCGTCACAAGTTGATCTGCTTCTAGAAAATTTCGCCAAAATGAAACAGAAAATAAAGTAGATCTTTGGATATTACTTTAGATTAATGATTAGGTATTGACACGACATTTTTTTAGAAAATAATTCCTATGCAAAAAGGAACGAAAAATCGAAGAATCAATTTGGGAAACAGATTCGGTTTATCTAAGATTCGAACGAATTTGTTTTAAAGCCTATTGGGCTGATTAGGGTTGCAGAAATTTCTAGAAAATCTTTGATTTATAAAATAATAATAATAAAAAAATACTTTTTGAAAAGTTGGTTGAACGAAATATGAGTGAATACAGCTGTAAAAGTATGGTTAAATAAAAATATGAACGAATAAAGTAAAATAATAAATGTGCTAATGGATTAAATACTGGCATTAGAATTTAATATAGTGTCATTCAAAAATGAATTAGAAATTTAAACATAAGTAAGTCGATTTTCTCATTTGTGATTCTTTGTACAAAAAGCAATTGAATGCAAATGCATCACCGAAAATATATGACACTGATATTGATTTTCGTTTGATGAAAACTTTATTATAATAATTATATTTCGTAGATAAGAAAGTATTTAAAAGGAATTACCTATTATTTAGCAACGGATTCGGAAACCCTTCGCGCTTTTGGGCATGCGCCGGGCGGAGTTATTTTCATCAAAATAGGGGGAAAGTGAAGAATGGATGTGTTCACATTTTACTTAGCGTGATTTAACAAAGAACTCCGGAAATGCGCTCATAAGACTCATTGCTTGACACCCCTTTCCGGTGTAAAATCGTCCAAAAGTGCTAGTCTAGGAATCCCTTGCTGAACAGTAATTATCACTTTTCAGCTACTCTAAGCCTAAATCAGCTGATTTTTTAAAAGTTTATATTTACTATTTAAGTTTTTCAGGGTATTCGATTATTTTTTTAAATCTGAACAACATGTAAAGATTATATTAATAGATAAAAATAAAAGATTATATTAATAGATAAACAAGATAGTTAATAATATTAATGAAACGCGAAATCATCGGTCTTTGTAAATCTGTTTTTATATAGCGAGAATAAAGAAACGAACTTTAAACTGGTTTATCCAAGTTTTATTCAGGGATAAGTAGATGAATATGAAAAACTAGCGTCAATATTAATTATTTTTGTTTGCTCACTCTCAATTTTCTTTCCAATAATTAACATGAAAATAAAAATATATAATTTTGATTTCACATTTTGAAAAAGGTTTTGATTTACATTTTTCAGGGAACATCGTTTTAAGAACTGCTGAAAGCCTAGAATTACATTATAGAATCAAATAATGAAATGTAAAATAAAAATGAAGAAAAAGATATAGGAATAGCCTATTTCCTACATTTGTGTATATTGATAATGTGTATTGGGTATATTGAAATAAAGTTATTGTATAGTTTCAAATAAAAAAACATTCTACAGATGGCATTCTAAAAATAAAACAAGTTAAGATATATGTAAATAAACTTTTCCTCTCTAATAATACCTATATCACTCTTTGACGAAACTTTAGAGATTCTGGATCTGCCTGCCAAAGTACTGAGGGATCCCAGAAGACCAAAAAGATTACCTAGAAATAAAATGTGAAAATCATGCGAAATATTTTTTAATTACAGATTCGTATAAATTGTAACATAAAGAAAATAACCAATAAAATCATTCTCGTTTAGTACGTCTAGTCGTAGGTAAAAACTTCTCGGTTTTTTCAATGTCCTATTATTTTGTCAATCTCTGTATCTGTCTATTAATTTGTTATTGAGATAGTTTTTTGTAAACGTCTATTGCTTGGACTCCGAGTCTTTTCTTAGTTGAAAACGATTTTTGGAAGAAACGGAACTTTATGAATTATTGTTTTGTTTTCTGATAGCTTGAAATAGAGGATAAAAATAGTCACGGCATAATGAATCGAATTTTGATAGTTTTAGTTGTGTTTTAATGATGTGGTGATTTCAGTTGTTAATCAATTCCTGGCTTTAATTCTGTTAATAATGTCATATAATTTTATTGTTTAATTTTTAAAGCAATTTTTCCGTAAAAAGTCAAACAAAACAGTCATTATCTTTGCAAGACTTTCAAAACAACAACAATATTGGAAAAGTTTTTTTTATTATCGTAATTTTTTTGCCTAACTCTTCATTCAGAAATCATTTTGAGGTATGGCCAATCTACTTTTGGAATAAGTCTGGGAATACACAGTAAGCATCATTTTGCAAAGATATGTAACGTTATGGCAAAGTTGGTTATCATACCACGTGCTGTGAGATATGTTTAAATATTGGCAGGTAATGCCAAGATCTAATCTCCATGCAGATAAATATTTGTTTGTGAACATCAAGAGTCATTAATCGTACTTAATCGCCCAAGAAATCTACAGAAAGTACGAAATTCCTAAAAATTAGATAATCCATTTCGATTTTCGGCGAATATTTCATAATGGATGCTTGCCATTGGAGAATTGCACTCTGGGAAAACCTGCTTTACGAGCGAATTTGCGACAATACCGTACCTTTACCTTTTGCGTGCTTAACAAATGCCTATGTGTTCCTGTTCTAATTGTGGCACAACAGTTTTACACATTCTTCTCGATTGCCCACACTTTAATGCCCAGCGCTTATTTCACTTCCAGACAACCACAGCGACGTTGAAAATGTCACTTGGCAAAGACCCACTTGTTGGCCTTTTTCCATTTTTAAAGTCCGTTGGATTTTATACCCTTGTTTAAAATTAATTTTATGTTTTTTTTGCCTGTGCATTTCACTATCACTTTACCTTGTGAGTACATTGAATAATTTTACTTTCTACATGTTTTAACAGTATATATTGCTATATTGCTGTGTAAATCTTTGAAAGGTAACTAAAGAGTTGTTTGTCGCAGTATAGCCAGTATATTTGTTCTTGCGCCAGTAAACCCCAAACCAAACCAAGAATCCAAAACGAGGAAAGTCGAAATTAGTATTTGGAATTGGGTGGTAAAGAATTTGCATATTACTGAATAGTCGAATTGAGACCTACTTCATATTGTGGAGAATTTCTATGTTTACAGACACATCTTAAAACGTCTATAAAAATGCCAAGTTGGATGAACGTGAACGATGAATGACGTTAGCAAACAATAGTGAAGCAAGAAACCAAGTAATTCCAACAGAGATCCTCCAAGATTTTTTTCAATGTATTTAGGAAAAAAATTCTAAAATAGTGGTTTTGCAGATGTAATATATGAAACCACAGTCAATAATTACTTAACCCATTATGTGCTACTGTCGCCTTTTTGGGAAGGTTGTTTTCTGATTATTTTCACCTAAACAGCGCAGTTATTATCTTTCATTTTTTTCATCTGAATGTTGAGTCGGCTATTATAAAAGGTACAATTTCAATTAAAATAATTTTTTAATTAAAAAGATAATTAATTCTAATTAGCAGTAAATCAATCAGTTGAATAAAAAATGTTCAAAAATAGTGTTTTCTTTCATATTTCATTCATGCTATCATATTAATGTAATTTCAACATAAGACTACGTTCCTCCCCTTGGGGTCTCAGGAAGGAAATTGATTCACACGCCAAAACGCCACAAAACGTTGTTTGGGAGATCCTCTACATCTCGGTAACTACATATGTTAAAAATATATAATATCTTATTTTAGAGATAAAGGGTAACAACAGAAGTTACAAAAAACAATTTGAAAATAGGAATTGTAGTTCAGCGACTTCTGAGTCGCAAAGTTAGGCAAAAATACGCATGAATTGGTGACGCGATCCTCTATATCTCGGAAACTACAATTGTTAAAAACATAACTAATGTCTTATTTTAGAGATAAAGGGTAACAGCAGAATTACAAAAAAACTTACTTAAATTTAAAATCTTACGAGAAACTTCGAGAAGCAAAAGAGTCACGCGCGTAAAGTAGTCCTACGCCTTTAACATCAGCGGCTGTTTGAAAAGACAGCCTCCCGTCATTTTTTTTTGAAAAAGTGGAATAATAGAGTTTTGGCAGATAATGGGTTGAGACACCTTATTTGCGTGTTTAAATGTCAATTTGCAATAAGGCACCAGAATTTAAAATTAATTTTCAAGGATACTATGGTAGTTTAACCATCTGTAAATGGTTTCCAATACATAAAATATTTTACGAATTATTTGTTTTTGCTGGGAAACGAGATAAGTTGGTTCTTCCCCGTTTATCGAACGAATTCAATACGTGAATTGACTCGACACATGAGTCATGTGTATTAGTCTGCTTCCTGTCCTCATGTGAGTTGTTTTCTCGTTACAGATTAAATATGTCAAGGAGTTCTCAGTGTTATATGATGCGGATTGAAATTGTAAAAAATTATCGTAACAGCTTATGCATGCCATAAGAAGTGCTGATGTTGAAAAGAAAACTGTTGCGATATCATAAAAAGTTTGTATAACGTACTGATGAGCCAGGTTTCATTTTATTTAAAAAAGCTACACGCTCCATCTGAGGCAAAATACTTGAAAATTAATCATAAATTCCTATTAAAGGGGTTATAAAATTTTTCATCCTTCCTAATTTGTTTTAAGTTAATTTTTTATATTGAAATGAATTCTCAGTGAAAAGCACTGAGGAATTGTTTTTTCTGACGCATTACAAATAATGTCTTAAATTCTAAAGTTGTCATTGAGCATGATTTTCACAAAGATAGTAAAAAAGTATATTTTAATTAAAACAGTGATTTGCCATAAAGGATACATATTAGTAACACGACTAAGTGACAAAACACAAGAAAAGTGGTAACTTTCAAGTAAGGTATTTCAATTTACCGCATTCTGTATTTCTATGAATACATCAAGAAATTAATCTTAAATTTTCGCAACTTTGTGTCTGAAAGTAAAAAGATATCTTCGTCGTTTAAACCTCATGTTACATGAAGTTTCTGCTAATTTTTCCTCTCAGTAAAGATACACTAATAACTTAAATAAGATATTAATTTAAATTAAAATTTCTTTAGTAAAATCTTTTCTTCTTCGAGTTAGAAACGTAATAACTAAATACAGTAGAACCCTGGGAATCCGAACCCCAGGAATCCGAAATTCCGGATAATCCGAACATCTTTTTTAAAATTTTCTCACGAATCAGAGACAAAGTTATTGCTTATTCCTATCTTAAAAGGAGTATTCTAATTGGTCTTTAAGAATGAATATAGCACCTTAATTAGTAAAAACAAACTCGGATTTCTTCTTTTTACCTTCAACTTGTTTGCCACTGTACCGTGAGAATCGTAGCGTGCTCTTTCCGTGGGCCTTCACAAAGCACTCAGAGTCAATACACTATTGCATTTGGTATATTAAAAGTATTTTACCGAATTTACCGGATAATCCAAATTCCCCGGAATCCGAACTAAGATCAGCCCCATTTAGTTCGAATTCCAGGAGCTCTACTGTAATTTCATTCATCTGTTACTAAATGTTTCAAAATGAATTGAACAGAAGGCAAAAATGGTAGTAATTCAAACATGAATCACTGTATTGTAAGAAAAGATATTCGAGTGATAGCTTTTCTAAAACGGAGGAAAACTCAACGAAGTCCTCGAGAATAAAATACAGCAAACTCTTACCGAGAAAATAGACTCCAACGCTCTGTGCAAGTCCCATCGTTATGAACTTGGCAAATATGGAACATGTGCCAACTATTCCCAGAGTTGGATCGTCAAAACCAAAGCGTCTGAACACAGGGACAGCGATAAACATGCAGATAGTTCCAATGATCGAGAATACTGAATGCACCGTAGAAAACATAGTATTGTCCCAATCGTACTGATGATGAACGTATAAATAATTGATACTAGCTGTAGCTGTAAAAAGAAAAGAAAGAGGCGCGTGTTATTTGTTTTTTCTCTTTTTTGTTGGTTATACATATATACAAATTGTGATTATTTTTACAATGTACACTCTAAAGTTTCAAACATTAAATTCCCCATACACAGAAGTATATTTACAATTAATATTTAAAATATACAAAACTGTAACTTTTAATACATATTATGTTGCTTTATAGAGTAGCTAAACGAGAAACCAAAGAGGTTTCATAAAAGTAAGATAAAGATTGCTGATAATACAAAGAAATCTTACAGCTTTATCATATTTTAGAAGAGGTATTACGCAATTTTGTTAGAAGACAGAATGCAAAACTAACTTTTGATAACCATCAAGCAATGCTCTCCAGTATGAGACTGTTAATAGTAATTTCAGGTCGAGCACTTACAGCAGAGTAACATTAAAATATTTGCAAAACGAATGTTATTTTCTGACTGATTGACCTTTAATAACAAAAAGTGGACCCGACCAAATGTTCTAATTTCTAGTTAAAATGAATGAATAACAGACAAAGATAACATTATATAGAATCGCTGGTAGTGGCGAAGCAATGGTGGTAAGTTGGCTTTGGATAGATACTCCTGGCGCTAGATCTGGACGGCATCTGAAAAACTATTTTGGTATATTTCAAATTTTATTATTTCTAATATTTTTATTATCACTGCGACCGAGGAAGGCGACAAACACGATGTGTTTCTGGAAGTATTAACTTTTGTTAGGGCCCTGATTATAGGAACTACAAGGCATGTTCGAAAAGCAAAGATAAAGTGTGTATAGGCGGAAATGCTGGCTTCCATCTTTCTATGTTCACTTTCCCTCGCTTTAGACTCCAGCAAAAAAGTTACTCTCCGTCATTTATTTTTTAATGCTATAGGTAAGCTGTTAATGAATATTCACAAAGAAATTATTTCCGTTTATGGAAACATCTTTGATTGACACAATATAAAATCGATAATTATCCGGCGGTATGAATGATGTTCATGACGAATACATGAACGGTAGACAATTTGTGTTCTTTGATGAACTTCAAAGAATTGAGGGAGCAATTCGATCAAACAGATAGTAGGATTCATTGACTCTGAGATATAGAATCTTGTATCCCAACTTAGCAAATACTTGGATAATGGTGGCAACTAAGTAGAAAAGGTTAGGTTAGGTGATATTAACGTCCGTTTTGAAGCAACAAAAGGGTTACTTTAGGGACGACCTCATTATTCGAACCGCAGTCAGATGATTGAGACAACACGGTTCTTTTAAAACCTTAGAATCTTGGCGTTTCCGGCTTATTAAATTTTATCTACTTTATCTCAAAATTGAAGGGGTTTTTACACTAACGACGTTCTAGAAATTTTCTGAGCCTTGCTCTAAAGGATGCCCACAGGGGTTCTTGTGACGTCTCCTACAATATAAATATATATATATTAACTCTATTCTAATAAAATGACAGACCTATTTACATATAAAGCTCCGACGACCTGGCACTATAGTGGAGGACGAACGGCCAGGGATTGGAAAATAAGACTAA
>BGPR01024382.1:0-23299 GCA_013235015.1 Araneus ventricosus | reverse complement strand
GGAATTCCAGTTAACTATCTTTCTAATATAACTGCACCAACTAAAAACTCTAGGAATATATCTTGTAGTACTTTTACAAATTCTCTTCTACAACACCAGTTTACTTAAACTATCTTGATACTAAATTAAATTTTGTATCAGAGCTATAGACATGCAACACATTATAGAGACTAAAGAAAAAAGAAAATAAATCCACTGACGAGATTAAAATCCATCCAGCCTATAAGTCCATATAATAAAGTCATCTATCCCAATGTTATAAATTGTAGATGATCCAGTTTGCAACCTAAGAGAAAATTCTTGAAATGGAAATTCTACATAGATGACTGTTTAAATCTATACTATATTTACCACATATATACTACTTAGCAACTATCATTTCAAGAAGTTGCAGAGTATCTTTCCAGGCCATTCTAGATTCTTGAGCCATTAATCTTTAAAATAAATCACTCTAATTTGTAATTAACTACCTTACCACCGGCGTACCAGTCTGGGCTTGCCATACATTATATTTTAATAGACATTTTGAATAGAATTCCAAGTAAAAGTATCTTTTATGCAAAGAGCAGAAGGTTTAGTACTATTTCCTCTGCTATTCAATGTCGATTTTGAGGAATTTATGTAAAGATATGTAAAAAATTTACCTTGCAACTGATCGAAGCCGCAGATTCCCAGCTCTAAAAAAAATAAACAAAAATGCAGAAAAGAATAATTTAATTTGGTTGTAAAATACAAACTATAATTTAATTTGGTTGATAAAATACAAATTATATATGCTTGTATAATTTTTTTTTGATAAAATATGAAAAAAAAATGGGGAGAGGAATAAACTTAACATTGCAAAAGCATAATTTTTTTTAAAAATCTTACAAATCAAGAATTTGTAGTATTATACTCACTAACAATATCCACAAATATGTATTTTTATAATTTTTAATTACAACATTAATCAAATTCATCAATCATTTTTAAAATTAGAGCAATCCATGCATACAAAAAAAAATATTCCTCATCATTCGAGTCAGGTTCCTCAAGTTGAAATTTTCTAACATAAATGTGAGGTAAACATTCAAAATGGAGATGTTTTTGACATTCCATTTTGAATGGCCTTTACCAACTTTAGATAGTGAGTAGCAAAATTTTTTTATGGAAATGCTACCTGCCTTCTTATTTTTAACTGGAGCCATTACTATGTAAAATGAAAACAAACAAAACTAAATCAGTTACTTTTATTTTAGAAACAAAACTAAATTAGTTGATTTTATTTCATCCAGGAATTTTTAAATTTATGTAATGGTTTAAAACATGCGGCTAATTTATGTGTGGCCAAAACTGGCACATATAGTAAATTTCAAGTACCAGTTTTGGCCACCGCCCATTTAATCTTAAAAATAATTAATTTTGATATGAAATCAGAATAAAAAGAAAGCTTACCTCAATAACCCTAAGGGTAATAAGTTTTAGATTAATCATTTAATTCCGAGAGCTTGATGATGAAAAACTGCAAATACTTGTTCCTTAACAAAAACCTTAACAGTTGTGAGTTTACAATAAATGCTCATGCATTTAATTTTTTTACAAATCACATGTTTGAGAAAAATGAACCAATCAGATTGAAAATAGTAAAATAAGGATTGTTTAAAGTATTTGAATGCTTCTTATTAGTTGATTTGAAATTACTGGTTTAATTATTGGAAAAACATATCCAATGTGGCCAAAACTGGTGCAGTGGCCAAAACTGGTCATCTACACTACTATTAAAATACTAATAAATCAAAATACAAGCTGATCAAATATTCCCTATATTAAAACTGACAACCATTAATAGAAGTTTTCGGTAATGAGTATGGAGATAAAAAAAAAGGAAAAAACATTGCAGCAATGTAAATATATTTTAGAATACAAAGGTCATAGTGAATAAAAGTCTGTCTTTTAAAAATGATGATACATAAAATATCAAATTATTTAATTTTTGCTTTTACCATTATCTGATGTAACAAAAAAACTATTGCAAATTGAATAATTTTGACGCATTCCTTTTCACCATACACATGAAAATAAAATTAAACATATCTTCATACGTTTGTAATAATTGTTTAATAACCTAGTATTCATAATCTTAATTTTTTTAAAAAGTAAAATTTCGACATTTTATTTCAGGAAATGGTAGCAAAACGAACTTAAACTTAATTGACTTATGAGGAAAAGGTATTTAAAAATAAACGGCAATTAAATATTAAATTATTGGTAGAACATCGATGAAGAATACATTAAATGCATTAAGGAAGTGAACAAAATATTTTCATTTTTTTCACATCGTAAAAACAGCTATGAGAGCATCGTAAAACAGCTATGAAAATGAGCTAAGAAATTTGCTAATTATTTAAAGATTTTTACGTTTAATTTATAAATTCAAATGTAATGGGGGTCGAAGGCCACCGACTCGGCATAAACAAAAAAAAAGTTTAATACGAGTGACATGAAAAGAAACTACAAATAAAGTATTCTTGTGAACATATATATGCATATATATTTTTTTTTTCTTTTTTCGACATTCAATTTACTCAGCTGACAAATTTTTAACTTTCAATAAATGAGAAATTTTATTTAAATACATACTCACAAATAATTTAAATAGATATATACTTAATTCAACATTACCGAAAAATGACTTCAAAATAAAATTTAGTACTTACCAGTAAACTCCTGTACCAGTTCTTCAAATCCCCACGCCGTTAGGTTTTTAATCCAAATACCGCCAATGCAAGAATGAACTTGAACTTGAATTAGAGGGGTTATGGGATTTGAAGCAACAAAGGCTGTAATCCCCTAGTTCTAAGCTAAACACAGTATAGTTCGTTCCAAAACAACGGTTCCATAGTGATAATTAGAACATTCCATAAAAAGCATTGCGTCAAACTTTCCATGCAGAGAATGTCCCGTCATGCTAAACATGGCCGAGCGAACACAGAAAGATGCGGCGGCACTTTGTTGGATGGAAGTAGTTAAAGTTCTTCCTCAAGTATACCAATAAATCACTCAAAATAAGAACATTACTGAAGGTTTGAAGTGTGAAACGATTCTATACTCGGATGGATCAATCCATAGTGGCGTCTGTTTTATGTATCTGTTTAGTGGGTTCAGTTTCACTTAGTGATGAAAGTTTCAGTTTGGAAATGAAGTTATATGAAGAGGTGAGATTTAACATCTGGCATGATAAAAAAAATGAATTCACTAATACCATTGTATTTGGTAGGTGCCAGAGGTTTGAACATGGTCAAATTACCAGACATATGGTAAAATGAACGATACTTTCTGAGGAATAATCTGGTAATTTTATCGTGATTCTCGTAAAAAAACGAAGTATATGGTATGAAAACCGTTTTTGCTGATAAATTAACTTTTCAGCGTTGTAATTTTACTAAACATGTTGGTAAAAAGAGCCATAATTTCGAAAACCAGAAATTCTCGTAAACCGTTACCAGAATGAACAGTAAGATTATTAAATAAATGATTTAAATACCGTAAATTTTGTTAATTATCACCAGAATTCTGGTTTTATTACCAGAAATGCCATTACCATACAAATATGGTTTTTCTGCCAGAATTTTTTTCTCAGTGCAGGATAATGGAGAATGCAGATTTATTCACAAATATGCAAGAAAACACGTTGCAAAGGTAACAGGAAACAATAGAACCTGCACAGATTAGCAATGTGAACAGACAACAATTCACAGGTAATAACGGTTCAGCACTTTGAGATTCAGCAACACAAAAAGTCAGCAAATCACTAATAACGACAATAACAGCACTTTCAATAGCGCTTAGATCACCAACTTTCTAGCTCGCACTGCATTTGAAATTCCAAAGTCGTTCCAGTCAATCAACACTCCATTCTCTGATCCAAGCAGGGCCCTTATATACTCTCCTCGACACGCCGTGGCGTCACATGGAGTCTTCTCGCACATTCAAGCGTATTTTTGTTCCTAACAGAGATATCGAGAAAATGGTCGTATTTTCTGGAATCATCGATTTGTCGCCAAGATCGCCAAATATGTCGCCAAGTTCGTAGTAAAGGTCAGGGGTCCAGACCGGCCATCCCAAACTTACCCCTTCAAAACTCTCTTCCCAAACATAAGACTAGTGAGGTAGGGAAGCGACATTACATTTTTGCAACAATATAGGAACAACCTCCAGAAAAAGGAATCAGTTGAAAAACAAATATTTCTAAAACAAGTTGCACAAATGATATTGAAATGAAAAAACCGTGTTGTTAGTGACGTAATGACAGGAACGGCAAAGAATTTTAGGTAACCAAAGCGTCAGTCTCGGAGGCTGATACTGTGGAATTTTAGCCCATTTTTCAAATTTCAAAGCCAATTTAATGCCCCTCCATTAAAAGAATCATGTACTTGGTAATTTCTTATCCTTGCAACGCCTCTGTATTGAGTACACTTGATTAGTACTTCGTACATTCAAGCAGTGCCAAAAGAGGCTCTTATTAACCAATCCTTAAAAAGGAGGAAGGGTGCAGAGCATCATAATATCCTTAAACGATTTTATTTTAGAATCTGACTGAACTGGTTTGCTGTTGCTCTGATCTGGATTTTAAGGAAATCTTTTTCAAGAGCTTCGGTATAAAGAATCTAATTATATTTTTATATAATATTGTGTATACTAGAGAATCAACCGTCATGGTATGACGGGTGCAAATTGCCTCTTCATTCGAGAGATTTCCCTTTAAATTTGACGTGTTTAAATAATTATATATACGAGAGAAATGTTTAACATAAATTGAAAACAAATAAAATATACATACGTTTTATGACAGGAATTTTTTTATTTACATATTATTTATGCTTCCTAGAAAGCACTTTTCTGCTTGACAAACTTTTCCAAAAAATATTATGAAATTATATCATCACGATTGCAAGAAATAATCAGATGCATTGTGGTGTCCAAACTATATCACGCGCATGATATACCACTGACGTGATTTACTACTTCTATTAAAAAATGGAAATTAATTTGAAATATATGATTAATATAATTTAAAATTTCTCTTGAACTATTGATCTTAGCGAGATACATTTTATATCAATCTATGGCAGATTTTATTACGCTATTTTAGAGCTATTAAATTTGAAATTAGAACGAAAATTACTTCTTTAAATTTAAAATTACTGAAATTTAGTTGCTCTAACAATGAAATAATGCTGTTTAACGTCTCATATTACTCTGGCGCGAATTTTGTTGCTCGTGACGTCAGAGCGTTACCGGATCAGTTAGACACAGAGCTGGGCTATTATATTAGTAATAATTTTGTGTATAATTTTTCGGCTGTCAGTATTTCAGTATTTGAGAAGTAACTCTCTATATCACTTTTAATATATGCCATTTCTGTTGATGTGGAAATTTAAAAACTAAAAGTTAGAGTGATAAAATACATTAAATGTTTCATTTAATTTAGCTTAGTTACATATTTGCATCCCGTTTTGAGGCTGTACAGAATCTGTTTTGGGGCAGATAACGTAAATATCAATCGAATTCAGATGATGAAGACGACATCTCAGCTAGCATCCTGCCTTAAAGTTTTGATATTACACAAACTTTTGGGCATCTGATAGATTGCACATACACCAGGTCAGTATGTAGAGGATCTTTTGTGGAACAGGGTCTCGAACTAGCGACCATTTGGTTTTCAAACCGACATTATCGTGACGCCGCTATAGCCTCTGTTTATTTCCTAAAAATAATGCGAAAAAAGGAGATGAATGTTCAGTGGAACGTTTCTTACTGTTTGGGAGGTTGAGAAACAAATAAATAAAATGTTAAAATGAGAACTGCATGGAAATCCGTGGAACGTTATAGTTTTCTGTGGCAGTACGTACAAGTTCATAAAATTCAAATGAAATGGAAATGGAACACAACTATTAAGCCAACCATCACGAGCCTTCCACTCCACGCAAATAGCATGGTGGCATTCCACATCACTCCATTTTTTAGCCCACCATTTAGGTAGGTCATTTACTGTCGCTGCGCAATGAAAATCCATCCGTTACTGTACCCATTCCCGCCTGCTCCGGTTTCTTCTACAGCGAGAGAGTCTCCCCCCTACCGCTTGTATCTACGCTGGTCGCATTTGGATATTTACATCCCGGTAATCCAGATGGAGTGGTTGAATATCCAAAATTTCAAGCACACCCCCTCCAATTCTCACTGGTTTCTTGCACTGGGGAACGGTTTCGGTGTGGAGCGGCAGATCTTACGTGGAGTGGAGCGCTCATGGATGTCCAGATGTAAGAATTTTCTTGTGTAGATAGTAATTCTACACCATCAGCGTGCTATTGAACTAATCTGTATCTCCTCATATCAAACGGCTGACAGTTTTACTTTCCTATTATATTTTGTTATTTCATGTGTGATGGTTAAATTTATTGCTAGTGAAAATTCATAGAGTAGCCAATACGGACGATCGAAGGGGATTAGAAATCTGACTTTAGTAGGACTGAACAGAGGAGAAATTGTCTTACTGTTTCTTCTTTCGAATTTCAGTTGTAAAAGAACGGATGAGATTTACACTGTTCCTTGATCTAATGGCTAAACTTTGGACCAAGTCATTAGATATAATAAGCAACAGATTCCAGAAGTCACGTCATTTTTAAACAGAATATGCATATGATAGTTCATGAAACATGATAAGCAAAGTAAATAAAGCACCTATCTCGGTTTGAAATATTTCATTTTGTTGAAATATCATCTCGATCTCAATTTTGTTCCTACAACTTTTTTATTTAGCACCAGACTCTCTCACTTGCTCTCTTATAGCCTTAGGAATACTCTTTGGGTTACAAAGATATATTCGCTGACACATTCCAGGCTGAAATGCTGACTTTTTCGGTCAGGTACAGAATAAATTTAAAAGAGTTATAGATCCTCCCAAACAGCATACTACAAAAGAACACCAGTCTGACAGTTATTCGTTATTACGTTTTTCTTAGAATACGATGCCGATAGTTCAATTTACCTCTGACATTAAGGGCTAGATGAAGCTATCATACAATACTCTGTAATTACAACTATAATTAGTTTATTGGAAATGGATCTGAGACTAGCAGTTCTTCCAGCTTTGTAGATCTTAACCAATAGCTTAATTATCCCATGATAAGAATAGATATTACCTTTTGCTCATGTCTTATTAAGGTGGATTTATTTAGAAGCGCATGTGATGGTTTATTTTACAAATTTGGAGATTGAGAGAAAAGTTTGAGAACTGAAAATTTGGCTTCATCCAATGGTTTGGCGGTCAGGTTAAACCCAAAATATTTAAGAAGAAAAATTTGGATTAAACAAACTAAAATACTCTTTTTTGTATTTCGATGACAAATGTCACAGAATGTTCGAATCAGAATGATTAAGTAGAGATATTCTCTATTAGATATCTTTGGTACTAGTTTTGCGCGTTTCTAAATAATCTGGTAAAATTTACACTGTTGGTAGGATCTACATTTACCAATAACTATAACTTCTAACAACAGAATATTTACGATGAAATGATTCAGAAATCGAATCATTATAATGCTTGCATTTTATATCATTTTCGCAGGAGATATTTTACCATAAGAATTACATTCAAAAAACTAATATTCATTTTGTACATCTAGAGATTCTTCTGAGAATATTTCACTATAATTGCATTTATTAACTTCTTCATTTTATACGATAGAGATTTCTGCATTGTAAGGAATATTTACTATGGTGCATTCTCTTCACATCATTAATTTTATTATGAAAGTTTAAAGTAATATAATTTTCATCCCAAATATTTAGTTTTTTGATACCGGATATATTAGCGTGCACATTTTCGTTCTTAATAGCGCTGAGAGGAAGCGCCTATAAGTTTAAAATTTTCAACTTTCTTTGAAGCAAGTGCAAATTCTGAATTCAGGAAAATGGGTTTCGCCCTCTCTTATGCAGCAACAAATTTTAGCGACTAAAATATTTCAATATATTAATGCTCTTTCTCTTTTTTCGGTCTACGCTCATCCATTGCTGTTCCTAGATAATGCTTATTCAAGCATGTTTCCATCATTTTATGCAAACTCGATGAAAAGTCAGCAAGAAGAGCTTTAGGTCTCAAATTCTTTTTCCATTTCAATTTCAGTTTTGCTTTATTTGAAGGTCTTTTTCTCTTTATTAAAGTTAAAATTAATCTCAGTTAAATAATCAGTGAAAAATGTCCTAGTAATTTAATGTGCAATTAATTTAAGTCGCCTTTAATCTATTTTTTAAAAGTCAGACAGTTGCTTTTCTAAGATTTGAAATATTCTTTAATTTACCAGATAGATAGGAAAAAACTGCTCCCAAGTTTTTTATGCCATGAAGCATTAGGTTGTTTGGTTCTCAGGAAAATCAGAGAATTTTAGAAAGTTCATTTTAAGAAATGTCTCTTTAAGTTTTTATATCCCCCTATTCCTTAATATACTTCATTTCAACCTAATGTAACTTTTGATCGTTGGAGCTTTGAAGAATATGCAATCTATAAATCCAGAAAAAAAAATGTGAAGAACTAAGAAACTTTGGTGTCCTTTTAATTAATTTGAAGTTATGTATGAAATTATGAGTACTTGCGAAGATGCACATTACAAGTTTGTAGAGGTGCTATGAAATGCTACAAGGTGTGTATTGCCAAAAGCTTACAGGTGGAATGGGGAATTATCAGTCAAGCTTCCTTTATTTTTTATAAACTTTTCTCACATTGCATGTGCTGGTAGATTATTAATGGGAGTTACAATGTGTATAGTAATTGTTCAAGAATGATCTCTTATATAATTCTACGTTGGACAGCCAAGAGAATGTTTGCATGGGTATGACTGGTTTTGCAGATCTGCCTTTTGGAGGCATTTATTTTTTGTAATGACAATGGAAGGTTTTTCCGTTATATATTTGGCACCTTTGGATCTATCAAATAAGCTAAGTTGCAGTTCAGTCCTGTAAAATTAAGCGCAGTCTATATCATTTATGATCAGTGTCATTTAGGAATGTAGAGTAGTCATTTCTGCGGATCACACTGGTGAAAAATACTCCTTTGACTAACTTCAATTTTATAATGGAATTTAGCAAAACTTTAAAAGCTTAAGAACCAAGGTATTTAAAAAGAGAAAATCATACTTTTCACCAAACACAAAATAAAACATATATTAACATTACAGAAATTCTAGTTTTGGAAATAATTCAGTGTAATGAGAATATATTATTTTTTTAAAGTTTCCAGCTTTAAAATTTAACTTTGCTTTAATTCATGAATATTTGTTCTTTAACACTAGAAATCAAATGCAATTATTAGACAGAATCGTATGTCTTCCTACTAAATACATATTCATTTTGCTCTCAAAATTTATCGATTTATTCCGTTTCAATTTCCAGATCACAAATATCTGGTTTTGTGATTTGCCTTTTTTCCAAATCTTCCTGTTTTGTTTTGAAATGTGCAACCTTTTACATCCTTTTCATTATTTTCGTGTGCTTCCAATTCGGAGAATATTATAATTACTTAGTTGTTGGATTCCCAATTACGTTCATGGTAGGTTCAGATGTATTAGGGCTATCTTGGGTAGAAAAGGTAAAACGAGTTTTAGATTGGGGAACTTTTCGTTAACTAGATTTTGTATATTGACCGGATAAATTTGCGGTATAAGTCATAAATGATAAGGCAATATGTAAGTATGAAATGCCTTTAACTACTGTATATGCAGGGCGGTATGAGGAAAAAAAAGGCTGCGGCTTATTCTCTAAATACATGGTACAGCCACTGCAACCCTGTGTTTGGGCATCTAGCTATTCTAGGAGCAGAACAAACCCATTTCATGTCACAGTTGAAAGCCAGGGGGACGTAGGAGGTCTGAAATGATCATATATTCTGGGTTAATTTGAAAATATTATCACGCATTACGCAATAACTAATTTTCTGAGTGTGGCAATTATACGATTTAAAATGCTTACATAATTTTGCCTTAGTGATATAGGCAGAGAAGGTAATGAATTTCAGTAGATAGAATGGATTTGAGGTTTCAGCTAATGTCTCATTCTTCTAAAATTGTACTTGGAAATAAATAGCAAAACCAGACTCACGGAAAGTAATCTTTTTAATAATAACATTTCGGGTCTATGGGACCCACATGCTATATTTTTTCTAACACTTTGGCTTTTCCCTATTATACAAGATATTTAAATGTTGTCTACCAGTCTTTTGTGCGCGTGAACTGTCACCTTGGTCTTTGTAAGCAATACAATCTTATAATTCTCTCTTCTGGTTTTTTAAGCACTAGAAATTTCTATAACTATCTCGTTTGGTGCTAATGTTTCCTGGCCTTCTGATCTTTATCATGTGGTGGAATTTGTTTTCTTTTTTTTTCTTTTTTTTTTTTGTGGGAGGCCTCCCAGGAGTCCACAGATGTATATAAGTGGTTTCATTCCGCTCCTTAGTTTTAGCTCCAGATGTCTAAACAGGAAAGTTATTTTCAGTCGTCCTGCTTTCAAAATGTAAATAATTCATGGCATTTTTCTGCAGAGGGAGAAGAGAAAGAATTATTGTAGCAGCTCAGCATGGTTGTTTCAAATTTCAACAAACTTTGAATTCTGCTTGGTTATGAAAATACTAAGGACGGGTAGAAATTATTTCTCTTTGAGAGTGTGACAGTCTCCCACCAAGGGCTGAATGTCTTCTTTAGAATTCAGTGATGAGAATCGTTGATGGCTATTGGGTATATTAGGCAATATCATTATTTAATGTTTTGAGTATTTATTGTAACATATATTTTCTGCCCATTGTGCTATATTTATTGTATTACCTTACACTTTATTATATTACACTTCTATATTTGTCTTTTGTATTGTATTACGATTTTGGATTATATTGCATACATATATTATATTGTACTTTTCTTATTACATAATGTCTTTCATCAGAAATCTCATACCATATTTCAACATATTTTGTTTTACCCATGGTAAACTGCAGGATCATTAGAATAAAATTGGGCAATTGGTAATGGTGGTGTCATCCCACGAATAATGCATCAGACCTAAATTGTCCCTCAGCTCAAAGTTTGTCAAAACTACAAGGTGGAGTATGGTACCTCACCCAATAAGCCCATTTTCCGTTTCCCAAATGAAGGAGCTCCTTTCAAATTAGGCTCTCACAGCCACCATAGATATCTCTCTTTATTAATGTTTTGTATTAATTTAATAATTTACCTCATTTTGTCAATTTAAAGCTCTCTTTGGATTT
Organism: Araneus ventricosus; assembly: GCA_013235015.1. NCBI lineage: Eukaryota > Metazoa > Arthropoda > Arachnida > Araneae > Araneidae > Araneus > Araneus ventricosus. The sequence goes on along the minus strand of BGPR01024382.1, from coordinate 12,009 downwards.
TTTTGTATTTCTAACAACACTTATTTCAATGAATTGTAGAGGTGTTTGGCAAGAAATTATCTAAATGATCATTGACATTGCTACAGGACATTGCTCCACCTGCAGTCTCCCGATACTGATCAGTTTTTGATTTACCCCTGGAAAGAATTGACGCGTTTTGATCCGCTACATCTCGCTTTGCCTTTTAAACTTCTTTGCTTTTGTATCAATTTTAGTGGCATTTGCTTATCATAACTTCCATAGCTGCCTATCGCATGTATATTTGTGTTGATATATTCAGGGATATTTTTTGTGTATTCTTTAAAATTAGTTCTATACCGGATGTATTAACATCCTGGTAAATTCAAACCTTGCATTTATCTCTTTTCAAACATCAATAAACCAAAATAATTTTGGACTGATCTAAAATGACAAGCTCAAGAAATAACGCAAGATTACTTATCAGTAATTATATATCTCTTCAATTAATCAGTTTAGATCTAGTTCTTTACTGTAAAACATTGGTATTATTTTTATTTAAAATTTCAAAGTATTCCACTATACTTCATGATATTAATACAGGATTTAGTAGGAAAGTTAGATTCACTTGTCTGTTCTTCTGAAATACATGAATTACACACCATTTCTGAATTTAATTTGCATCATTTCCTTTTCATATTAAACTGAATCATTAACACGTTGACAAACTATAGAGACTCACAATAAACATTTTCAATCAAAGAATTAAAATATTTTAAATCACCAGTTTTAAAGTTGCTTTCAAATGGTTCCTTATTCGTTTTAGGATATATACAAATGTTTTTACCAAATTATCTAAATGATTTTAGGTACTAAGCTTTGAGCTAAATTAATTAAAGTGTAATTAGGCTGGCGGTGCTTGGATCAGACACCATTAGAATATTAGAGCTCAAACTTCTTATAATTTTCCTTCTTTCAGTATAAATGTCTCATGCAGGCTTATATTTTATACGATTTTTTTTAAAAGTCTAGATATGATATTTAAATTCTGGCCACTACTAACTACCTTTCTATAAATTTGCTGTGATATACACTGCCAACTTCCCCAAACCAAAATTACTGTTTCCACTTTAAAATTATGTACTGCATGATTTGGATTAAATGAGATAAGATTGGGAATCTAATATATTAAATACAGGTATGTAATTTCATCCTAAGCATCCCTTCATAGATAAGCCTCCAAAACAATTCTCTAATTTATAACACATCATATTTTATCTGATATAAATAAATTGTATATAGGCCCTCTACCGGCAGCATAAATATTCCAAATGTACAAAAGCAAATAAGTATGATTTACTGATACCAAAGGAATGTAAATAAACTATCATTTTATCATTCATAGGCATTACCCAACATGGATGCGTTTTAATAATAATGACTTGTGCTGTTCTGTACTCTTTTTGTAAATAAAACAAATAAAACGCCCAGCATGTAAGTAATTGCAATACAAAATTTTAGCTTCAGCTGATTTTCGAGAAATATAGAATTAATTTTTCTCAACAATTCTAACCGATGGAAATTCTTCTTTAGTTTATTCTGGAAATTAAAATAAATATCTATGATTTAGGGAAATTGTAAAGATCATGACTTCTAATGGTTTTTTAAATTCTCTTCCTTTTTTTTTACTTTACAATTTTCCTATTTCCTCAAACCTTATCAGAGATGAGTTAGTCGTTCTTAAAACAGGAATTATTAAAACAATTTAATCCATTGCTTAAGCCTCCTCAAACGCGCCCCTGTAAATTCAGAATTGCAGAGCGGCTGGAAATCGTACTATCAGTCTGCTTGTAATAAGCAGATACAAGTTCTGGGAATGATGTTAGATTTTAATGATACAGAGGTAGTTCAATTATTAAGTTTTGCTATTTTATGCTGCAGAACTAACAGGAGGTTATATTAAATTAAAAGCCATTACAAACAATATCAGATACCAAGGGCTTGTCAAGCTGGCCCATCAAACTATATAAGAAACTTTGTTTTCAGTATAATAGTATTTTAGAATTGCTTTGACACAGGTTAAATAGTAAGGTCTCAATTCTTTAGAAAATATGGGGCAGCAGACTAGATGGAATACACCAATAGTGATAAATGATTTAGAAAGTATAAACTTAACTGTAGCATGTTTGCATTTACATCAATTCATTCACGTACAAGAGTGGACCTTCATTACAAATCAATAATTAACATCAATGCACCTATAGATGATTAATGGGACCAATTTAGTTATCTCAAGAGGATGTTCGCCTTTCTTCTTAATCCATTCTTCTTGGACTTATTTGTATCATTCTTTTTTGATAAATGCATACAATAGTTTGTTAGCTCTTTTTTGGTGTATCTTGCATTACTAGGATGGTTATAGGTTGTTCACATGGCGCGCTGTACACGTTTAGCCGTGTTTTCTTATAGTACATACATTTACATAATTTATAATTAAAATTACATGACCCAATATTTAAATTGGTTCTCGACAAAAAAGAATTATCCATATGCTGTTAGCGGACCAAATGGTGCCCAAATTCACATGTGCTGCTTTTGTTTTATATATATTTCTTGTATTCCAGCACGTTAGCAATAATTAAAATTTACCGTAGAGCTGATGTACTTTAAATGGTTTATAAAGCACCCAGATGCAATACTATCAATGGATTTCAATTTATGAACTGCTTAAGTTTGCTTCATACAGATGGATGGAAAAGACATGATCAGGAAGATTCAGTCAAAAGGAAATATAGTAGTAAATACCACTTTTGTTTCAAAACCGTTTGAATTTGTCATGTATCCCCTTTTCACGTGTAAGCGGCTGTCAGACTCCCACCCATGCAGTGCACAGGTCCAGCTGAAATTTTGGTTTCCTCCTTACACGGCCATGAACCCGGGCATAAGCGCATTATGTATGAGATTCAGTTGATCCATTACATTTGGGAGCGGGCCACTGAGGCAGGGAGCTTAATAGATGGGCAAACATCAGATGAGTGGGCGAGGTAGTGGCTCCGTGCAAGGGAAAAGCACTTGGCTCCTCATCATCCTTCACAGAGGTGGTGAGATTTGAGGTGCCAGGTAGAAATACGGCCCAAATTAGGTCTTGAAGGAACTCGTTTAGGGAAGTGCTGGTAATTTGTGTGAGAGAGAGCCCCTCAGACACTGTCCAACTGATCACTGTCACATACTTGCGAATGTCTCCTACACAGAAGTAAATTTAGGTAAAAACAAGGGCCTTGAAATGGGCGGGGTAGAATGGTAGGCGACTAGAGGTGAACATTCACCTTTGTGAGACGCCTACAAAGCAGCATGTGTTGATATTTGGATATTTAAGTATTGTGGGTGTTTTTCAAAGTGTTTGTGAGAGTTTGGAACGTTCAACATTTATGTTTTCTTATTATTTTATAGGCTTTTACTTCATATCTACGTCTCATAAATATGACTTTTGTTTTGAGGATCTTTGTTTACAACACATTTTAAAATTAAGAGTATTTCGCACGTTTTACTTATAGGCAGTAAGAACATCAGGAAACATTACAAATGGTCCTGCTTTTAGTCTAAATTTTCTTCCATTTTCCTAATATTTGCTGCTGGCTTCAAAATGTCTTTTAGAAAGCTGTGAAAGCAAGAATGTGATGTAATATCATTCAAGTCTGTTGAGAACTCAAATGAGTCTCTGACCTGGAATCTATATTCAAACTAAATCTATATTTATAAATCCACTAACGTATTTGTATAAACTCTCCCACAATTAGGATGAGGGTGGCTTATCTATGCAATACCCAGTAGAAAGAAACTGCCAAGTTGTCTCGTGGCTGGAGGATACATTTAGACGGATAAAAGACAAGTGGACACTGAATGGTTAAAAGAATGCTATCTGCTATTACTTTTATCTATAGGTATTTTGGGCATAGCTCCAGAATGGATTTATTTCAAGGCAGAGTCGTAATTTTAGACACCAGCAAATTTTATTTCTAAACGCCACTGAAAGTAGAATCAAATTGGTATATTTTAGGGTCTAATTTTTCCTACTCTCCAATATAAAATACCATCGTACTGATATAAATTTTAGTCCTCAAAACACTAGCTTTTACCTGGCGCCTGCCTGAAATCAGATAGGAGTGGGCAAGATGGTTTCTAGATTTATAATCGAGATCGTATTTATGGGTTAAGATTTGTTGGTCAATTTGGTTATATGTGGTTTTCTGTACTACAGTCTTTAAAGATCGCAAGATTCCTCACGTGCATAATGAGTGTACCCAGGGATGGATGTATAAAGCATTTTTCCCCTCCTATAGAAATTGAGACATTTTATTTCTTTTTTTAAAATAGTTTCAGAAATTTACAGTGTGCTTTAATTACACGACAATGAACTCCTTTTTTTTGAAAGGGGACAGACCTAGCCTCTGATGGAGGATTCATTTCTGCCAGTTGAACTCACAATAAGTCAGTTGCCTGGTATTCATGTGAGTTACAGGCTCCACTTCTTTGTTTCACATGCTCTTTCAGGATTACAACCTCAGAGAATCATCTTTATATCAGATTCAGAAAACCTGCAAATAAATTTTTGTGAGCTTTATCAATAAATATTACCTATATTTGGAAGGAAGCCTAGGTTACCCAGTTGATGATTTTGTTTAATTTATAAAGAGGTTATGAATCCAACCCCACAGGGTCCAGATCAATTAAATAAAGGCATATGATCAGAGTAGATAAAGGAATCTATATTATTAGGTTATATATGCTTTTAGGTACAACCTTTTGGCTTCCAGAAGATTTGGATGAAAATTACATAGCCATAAGAATGGGAGAAATGCTGTAGTATGATTATTGGGTTTGAGCCACTATATAGTTTTCCTGAGGGATGATGCAGTGTGCTTGGCATCACATTATGATATCTAGATACAGCTTTTTTATCAGTTTTATCAATAAAATAAGTTTATTTGGTTGGAATATAGTTTCATTTTTTTTGCTTATACAAACTAGTTTGCCTCGTTGCTTGTTTCTAAACATCACCTTAATTCACAGGTGAGGAATGTATTCCAAATATATAGAATAAATTTTGTTTTAAAAAAACCTAGCAGTTTAACTTAGAAATCAGATTTGCCAGCATCATTGGCATTGTGATTTTAAATCACAATGTTAAATTACCCAAGAAAAAAAGGGAAATCTCACGAATGAGGCCCGATGTCAGGAAGTAGGCCACATGGGGTTTAGTGCTCTTACAGTTGGAGCTAGTAACTTTGTACAGTATCTAGAGCTTCCTTCCTCTTTATTATGTGTCCCCAATGAATAGACTACCTTGGTGGTCTTCTTTTTCAGGACTTTCTCCAAGATCTACTGTGTTTCTCTCTTCTTTAGAAAAACAGATTATATGAACATCATTTTTCAAAGTTTATTTTACTCTATTTTACCAAAATGCTTTTTTTATAATGCTTCAGCCAATCCTTCCTATTTTCTTATTGTAAACATTTTATGAAAGCTTGTTGCGTTTTTAATTAGAATGGTGCTTGCAATTTAGGATTTAGAGGGAATTATCTCTCAGGTGTTTATTCTTTTTCTTTCCGCCTTCTGTGGCGACACTTTCTTAGAATGGGTTCTGGTTGGCAGGATCATACGTCGTCAAATATTAAGCTGCTTAAGTTATTTATTTCCAGATAGTTGGATGACGTATTTCTCTAACAGCCTTATCTTTCTTTGTTGACATAAAATGGTTGTGGTTTTACCCTGGCTTGTTTGATGACTCTTTTGCTTCTACGGCAGGGTAATTACCAAGCATAAAATGTACAGGTATATAAATTTCAAAAAACTCTACTGCCAGTTTAATGAGTGGATTTAAGCATTCAATGCATTAGTTCAAATCATAACAAGCCAGAGCAGAGGGCTTTGTCATGCAATGTTATATCAACAAAGATTTAACTACCTATTCTGATGGTTATGTACAATTCCATCAGAATCACATAATATGAAATCTCAAAAGCAACTGTACTTTCCTTACGACAATTTTATTTTTCCTGAAAGTATGGTGAAATACTTTGAAAACCAGGTCATTAATGTATATTAATTCTTTTGAAAGAAAAATCTGCTTTCAAAATTGTTTTTTTGGAAGAGTACAAATATGCTGTAATCTGAAGTTTGACAGTTCTCATTTTATTAATTGAGTGAAAAGCCTAGAACCCTAACAAAGGAAAGAATTACTAACTCCAGAGCCTTCTGCAAATATTATTAGAGAATACAGAAAGATTGCTGATGAAAACCTGCTCTACAGCATTCGTCATTGCTGTGGCCCCTTCTTTTTCGGCCTCCCCAGATTATCATTTCGCAATCTATTAATAAGTATATAACATATGTGTTTTGCTGCAGGAGAATCAGTTTAATGCTGCTTGTTTTCCTTGCTTATATCCAGCGTTCCTATTTTGAGATAGCAATTGATTTCAGGAAAGTTCAAATTTTTCATGATTCTTTTTTGCTAATTTTAAATTTCCCAAGCTGAAACCTTCCTTCCCAGAACAATTCAACTAAGATGGGGATTAATACTTTTTTCACAATAAATTTTTCGGTGCCGTTTTCATAGTAGCCAGGAAGAGTGCTTCCAACAAACAATGTTTTTGTTTCAGAATTTTAAATAGTTCTATTTATATAAAATTATTTATAATGAATTTCCTAATAAATCTTTTTTATTCTTATAAATTTTATTGGTAAAATATTTCGACTATAATACAGTTGTCTTTATTTCTACTGCTGCAAAACGATTTATAACTTGTCATTGATTAAATCTGTTTCCAAAATTATAAATATTCAAATCTATTAATCAACACTATATGACAGAAAACGATTTATAACCTGTTTTGGTTAATATGAACAGTCTCGGAGTTTCTATTAGTCAGCCTATTAATTGTTTTCCCATTCTGATAAGTTAATTTCAATGTAAAATTCTTCCTTATATGGATTTCTTTTCATCATCCTTTGACGACTTTGTTTTATATCCTGATTTATTACTTTTTGTGTACTGGGATTGAAAATCTAATATATTTTATATATTTTAATGGAAGCAATGACAACACATTTTCAATGATTCTCAATAGTACGGGTACATAAGATTTAGATAGCTGATATCAAGACTAACAATTTTTTAGACACCACTAGCATTCTGAAAGAAAGTCCAGTCAGTCATAGGTTATGCAGTACCGGTGGACTTTTAGATATATGTGGAATGTAATGAATCAGTCCTAAAATTAGGTTACTAGTCGCATTATAAAGGGCGATAAAATAAAACCAAGTAATTACCAAGGGATGCATGGCTGCATGAATATTAGAAATTTACAAATTTTTCTTTTTATTACTACAAATATAGATAGTAGTTCCACGCACTACAGATGTTTCAAATGTAGTGTGTATTTTAAAGCCAGGAAACTTTTAGGACTCATAATTTTGTTTCTCAAGGATGGTATAATATAGTCTTTTGTACTGCTTTTAATTAGTTTAAAATATTTTTTGTTAAAACACATGAGGATAAGATATTTGAAAATGTATTCATGACATAACAATGAAATAATCATTACAGTAAGAAAATGTAGAATATTTTCTATATCACAGATTTAATAATTTTTGTTTCATGACAGCCATTTCCTCTTTCAGGATTCGGTTTTGGCTTTGAAACTGCCGATATGGATTTAAATTCATATGGTTTTACCCAGTTACTGAAGAGGAATGGAATTTTTTCTGCATTGTAATGGATTCATTAATTAGTTTACATTTGGTGACTTAACTTCATGGTTGTAAATCATTATATATAAGTTAAATTGTAATATTTTGCATTCAGCAGGAGTCCTTTAAAGTAGCCCACTTAATTTCCTACCAGAGAGAACCGCAGCCGATAGATGTAAGTGGTATCTAGATTCGGTAAAACCCAGATATATGTGGCACACCTTTGATTGCCATGAGCCCTCAGCATGGCTACATACAACTAGCATTCCTCTCAAGGCAGGATACGGGAATTAAAGTCAATTTACAGGTGAGTAAAACCAGCATTAATTGTACTTTAAGAAAACTGCCTTTTGTAGATAAAGAGGATCGTTAAACTGAAAAACTTTGTTTCCTTGTTCTCGTTTTTTTCAAAACTATTATAAACGTATTGAATGGAATGGATAGATGATATCCTTTCTTTTTCGGTGTTCATCTCATATTAAATTTTGTTGGACCTTTATTTGAATTTTGTACACGCAATAACCCAGGTGTTACATTCTCCGCAGCTCGTGAGAGAAACGTGATGAGGTCATGTGAAGATGCTGGAGGATCCGCATATCTATTTATTTTGTTATCCCTCACAAAAAATGCTCTATTTAGGTATACAACCAAGTAGAATTTTCTCCTTCAGCGTTTTGCTTATTTTTACTGTTTCAGTCGTGAATGACGTACGTTTCGGTATTTTGTTCTTAATGGCAGAAAATCATCCTCCTTGGGTAAGGAAGTGATTTTGATTGCCTCCTTGTTCCGATTTGGCGTGTTTAAATGGTCTCGTAGAGGAATGTTTATTCGGTGAAACAAATGGAAAATAAACGTATGTTTTGCAGGAAATGTCTTTATTTACATATTATTTACATATTTTTATTCAAAAGAGACCTCTTTATAAACATTCCATTGGAGGTTTCGTTGTTTAAAATTTTTATTTTCAACTGGATGTCTTTATTATTAAATTTTTTAGTGCCAAAATATTTAGAATTCTCCACAGATACAAAAAGTCATCAGATCATCATTGGCGTCCAAATAGATCCACGCGGTATATAACGTGGTTAACACTTTCCTATTGAAAAGCGGAAATTAATTTGGAAATATGCAGTGGATATAATTTAGAATTTCTCAGGAACTATTGATCATAACGGTCCACATATCGTCAATCTGAAAGTTTATTTCTACCCATTTTAGAGCTAATAAATTTTGGAATTAGAACCTTGTGCATTTTAAAACATTTTGAGTTTGGGTGCTCTTGGGTAAATGTAAATACTATTTTGAATTCTGGTATATGGCAATTTTATTGTTGGTGACGTCGGAGGTTACCAGGTCAGTGAGGGGTGGAGTCAGGCTTAACCATATTAGCCAAATGTCCTATGATTGTCCTTTGTACTAAGTCAATGATTCTCTATTTACATCACAGTGGCTTTTTTCCCTCTGCTCTAGAATGTCTCTCTTTCCACTTGGCTGTAGGCTTCATGGTTTCAGTATTCAAACAGCGCCTTAGAATCTTTACCCTGATGCCATTTTATATGCATCTCCATCATCTAAACTTTATCCAGCTTTGTATAACTTTCTCTTCTTTTAGAATTATTTGTTATTTTTACTTGCTTTCCACAATTTATTTTTCTAGCGTATCCACCAATTTATATTATTTTTATTTCTGTTTCTTCTTTTTGCATCAATGCAATCATCGATTCATAGTATGAATTATTTTAAACTAGGACTGAGGCTATTTAGTATAGTGATTTGCTTTCGTTTTACTTTCAAATATCACCCATTTCATATACATTTTTTGACTAGATCTGGTTTTCTACAGATTCAAAATTCCTTAATTATAAATAATTCTTTCAATGAAAGAAATATCCTTAAAGTTTTCAATCTATAATAAAATCCCAGTTAGAAGATTTACTTTAAAGACAATGCTTACATATAAGGTTATAATAATTCACTAGTTTTCTTTTCATGACCTTTAAAACTGGACCCCATTTCAATCCTTTCGTTATCACTATATTCCAATTATTTTAAAATACCTAACTTCTTATATTTTAGAAAATGCCGAGCAACCTTTAAGGACTAGTCTATAGTTTATTTTAAACATATCCCAGAGGCGAAAAGTATTAGAATTTTATTTCATAAATAAAGAGTTGCAAACATTTTCACATTTATTACCAAATCATCTATTTACAAATCTGGACTATATGTAAATCTAGAGACATATATGCTGCTGTTACATACTTTTGGGTTCGTCTTGTGCATCCCACAAGTATTGTTATACTATAAATATAATTCAATTGCTTGAGATTTTGCAAAGATAAATGTTTTTTCAAATTCGTAAAATTAAAGTCAACATATTGTTATTATCACAATCGAAGATATTAAAACAATGCACTTTTCTAGATTTATAAAATAAACCCAAGATTTAATAACTTTTCCTATATAGCAGATGCTTATATTAGGAATTATAACTTTAAAAGAATCATGGGTGTTCTATTATCTGTTTTCCTACCTTATGAATCGGAATATTTTTTCAGAATCTTAGACAAAACTTCAATTTTATTATTTTGTCTATATTTTAGGTGTCAAACCGAAATAAAGCATGCAAATATTTTCTGTAATTTGTTCCTGCGTTTTGAAATAATCTCAGATGACCTTTATTTTAACAACAGATAAAAGTGATCTTAAAAAATTTATATTGGAGACTGGTTTTAATTAATACTAAAACATACATGAATTTTAAAAATATAGACTGAAATTTTTCTCTTTGTTAATTACTAGGTTAGATTTTAGTTTTCAAGCACAATTGGTAAGTTTCAGTCTGAAAGTTTTTTTAAAGCCTTTCCATAAAAACAACATTACTTGTAAAAAAAATAAAGTACAATATTCACATTGGTTTATCATTAATTCAAGAAAAAATGAGATAAAATATCCCAAAGTAAGATCAACAATTTCATTGCAACAGAAGAATGTTACAGTTAGCGGATATATTTACCGATATTTTTTTTTAATAATAATATTAGAAAAAAATTTCATGGAGAAATTAGCTATTAGAAACGCGTTTTTTGAGTTATGGATGAATTTTCAAATTCATTTCTGTAATAATTTGAAAATTAGAAGGAAAATTTCAATTTTATGAGGTTGTTTCAAAGAATTGTATTAAAATTTTTATAAACCCTTAAGATTGCAGCATCCTCAAAGGTATTAGATGATCAGATTTGGCATCTCTCTGGGTTCAGCACCCTGTGGGAGGCAGTATCCAGTGATTTTGAAATTTTGCTTGGATGTACCCTGCATACACATAAATGTATGTAAATATATATATACATTCTGACCAGAAATTAAATTATTATTGATTATTGTGTGGTGCCCAGACCATCAGTCTTAATTTAGATAGTGCCTTGGAAACATAAGAGCGATGCACAGCGTGAAATAGGCTGTACCAGCCTTCACTATTCAAGTAGCGCTGTAAGGAATTATATTCGTCTTTTGTGGTTCTATAAATATAGATTACATGTTTTATACTTTTTTTTAATTAATTTCTTTTCCTGTCCTTAATCTTATACATTCAGTTATTTTGAACATTTGGCATGCCTATTTAAACCATAGCAAAGATGGGAAAGAAAAACTAATTCTTTGAAATTAAATCGGAAGAAAGAAAGGGTTTAAGATATAATACAAACTAAAAGAAAATAAATGTCAGTTTGAAAAAATTGTATTTTTTCAAGATTATACTCATTTTGTATACTCCCATATGAAATCTTGCTTGCCTTATCCATAAGATTATTTTTTTAATCTTAAAGGTTTAGTTTCGTTTTCCAGATTAGCGTAGCGCATCAGTATTTTACGTCGGTTATTAAAATCATCATTCAGTGTTACAATGCTGCTTATTTATTACATTTGAGTATTAATAAACATTTTTTTATCTAATATGTCTTTACTGTTTTGGCTTTTTATCAATGCCACTATTTTAGGCACATGTATACATTTTTATACGGACGTTGATATAATTGTATTGCTTAAAAGAATTATAAAAATGCGGTTCCCGTAGATAAATCAACACAATATCAGATTCGTTACTTAGAAGACTTAAAATTCTGATCTATTTCAACACTTAGGTTACTAGTGGGAATTATTTCTCTTTTGTGCTTGGAACATATATTGGAAAGATTTTATGACCTTCTCTATATAAACTATCTTCCAGCAACACTCATACCAGTCTGGAAATATTACAGGATGCTAAATTATGTATTCTTACAAGTAAGTACGTCAAAACTCAAC
>BGPR01024381.1:9847-23199 GCA_013235015.1 Araneus ventricosus | reverse complement strand
GGGGGAAGGGGAGAGAAGCAGAAGGAGACAACTCAGCAATCGCTAGGGGGGTTACTACTATTGAATTTCAAAAATGTACGTCAAAGTACAAAAAATTGCACCATTACAAATGCTTATTAGAAATTAATAAATTTATTCGAAGAAAGTGGAAAATGAAACAAATGAAAAAAATCGTAATACAATTGCTTGTATTATTAGTTCAGTGTCTGAAATTACAAAAGTTTCTTTACGGTGTAGAAATTGAAAGTTTTATAAAGTGCCTTTAAACTGAATTGAGGAAATGAGAGTATGACAATCCAGCTATACATGTAATATATAACTCTAATTCTTTGAATTTTAGAAAGTATAAATAACTGAGACGATGAGTACAATGCACTAATTGTTGTAAATTCGTCCAATGATTCTAAAATTAGTAACCGATTCAAGTTGCTTCCGGTAATTGGATTTGAAATAACATGCTCAAATCTCTTTCCAAAACTACACTTGATCTGCTTTCCAATTTTCTTGTGCTATTTTTTTCCCGTTAAATGCAAGCATGCGATATATTTACCTGGATTCTACATGTCAATATATCTCCTAAAATAAAAAAAATCGAATAAGCCTGAATGAAGTGACAATTTTTACTGCTTTATCTTAAATAAAGTCCAAAAGATAGCTCTATCTTGTTTTAATTCAAACTCAAAATTAAAACCTAACTTTCGATAGATTTTTGTCTTAAATTATAAGAACATTCCTTATATTTTAGCAAATTTATTTTTCACCACTTCTTCCCCGTTTTCCTGGACCATGAATATATTTTCCAACGTTCTAGAACATTAATTTTTTAAATCTATGGCAGAATATGTAATTCAGAAAGTCTGAATGTGCCCATTTTGTCACATCAAATAGTAAAATTTTTTTTATTATGGTACAGACACTAAAAATGCCTTATAAAGTAATTTTAATTCTACTGCGAGAAAAAGTTACTTTTCTTATAATTTATTTTCCTTATTCCTTAAGTTATATGTGAGTTAAGTTAGGTCATTTCGATATTCTGTATTCAAATATTTATGTAAGCAAATTTTGATGTAGATGAAAATTACTAGGTCGCCGAGGAAGCAGATTTTGGATTCTTTCTTCGAACTGATGACTCAACAAATTCTACTCTTTGTATATGGAAGTTACTCACCAGGATCCAGTGAATCACTCCGCAAAATCACACTTAAAAATTTCGTTAAATGTTGCTTCTGGAGGGTTTCAATCTCCCTTCAAACTACAGGGTGGCCTTAAAGTAACTTTTCCTGTTTGGAGGCATCTGCAGCTAAAATGAATGAACGGAATGAAACCAAAATTCATATACAGACTGTCGAAGACATAGGGAGATGATTTCCGCGAAAAAAATTAATACCGAAAGTCGCTGATAGCGGAGAATTTGGTGCTATTGTCACGTGCGCACTATGAAATTTGCACAATCGAGTTATATTATGCAAATTTCCTAGTACTGTTTTTCCTAGTGCTAGTCCACTCATTCCTTTTTACTTTCTCGTATATGAAGTATACAAAAAGAAAGTATTGTAATCGTCAGAAGATTCGAACTCGAGATTTTAACGAATCGCCACGTTTTAGACCTCCCTGAGTCCAAAAAACACAATTTTGAAATTATGTATGTCTGTCTGTGGACTCGATAATTCGAAAACTATTAGAGCTACAGGGATGAAATTTGGTATGTGATCTTTAAACATAATTTGTAGGTTACTATCAAATTTTGGAAAAAATCCGTGTGCAGGGAGTCTGTCTGTCGGTCTGTCCACTTTCATGTGAACGCTATAACTAAAAAACTTGAATAGCTACTTGGATAAAATCTGGTACACAGTTTTAGCATCAGAAATGTAGGTCTGTATAAAACTTTGGGCCAAATACATCAAAGGGTTGACTATCTGTCGGCCTGTATAATCGCATAATTTTGAATACAATAACTTCTTAACAAAAATACTTAGATAAATGAAATTTTGTATGTGGCCTTCTAACCTTAATTGTAAATTTGTGTCCAATTTTTGTGCCAATAGGTTAATAAAGGCCTTCAAATTGCATATTCGGTTCAAATTGCAATTGCTAATGTGTATTGGTGACAGTAATTTGCCGCCAAGTGGTTGTTGACAGTACAATTTCCTTTCTCCTTGGCGCAGTCTACGAAGAAAATGGTAGCGAGCGGCAAACGCGCGTTTCGAAAATGGAAATTATGGCAACCTCCCTAAATTGAAACTTCGTTCTGACATTCTCCAGATGGACGATCTTGATTAACCAGAGGTGTGATGAAATCTTGTGTGATATCTATTATAAAATTTCGTACTCAAAAACGTTAAATAAAATATTCTTAGTTGTGGTACCCTCAGCGCGCATAAAAATTGTGAACATACGCAATAATATTTTAATGCGCATGCGCGAAATATAGCGTAATTTTTCTTTCAAAACTTTAAAGCCAGAAGCCAGACATGTAGGGCAACATTTATAAAAGATTAATTTCAATATCATTAGTATTCAAAAAGATATCGGCGTTACAATGAGAAGAATTTTAGCTCCTGTCGAAGAGAAACTAAAAGATGAGGGGTTGTACACAAATTGATATTTTTAAAACTTATATCTTTGAATAGTTATATTGAATTGTATAGCGTTTAGAATTTGCTGAATACCCATGAATACTTATCAGTTACGTGCGTAACTTAATATACAGCTAATTAGGCAATAAAAACAACAAAATTTTATTACTTTAATTAAAGTATTTACATGATTATTTTGCTTTTTAGCGCTTATTTGCATTTCTATTGTTGTGTTAAGCCCTTTTGGGATATAATGCATTAAGAAGTCTCCTTTCTTAATTGCAGATCTTTTAAAAAGACAATGTTCTACATTGACTTTTACAGAAAATCAAGATATTGTACGGCTTCGTACACCGACACCAGATCTTCCTCTGCTAATTTTTAAATATAAATCATGCACTAGTCACTTTCAGCAAGCTGTTAAGAAAAATATCAGTGGCTTGCAGGTATCAGTGAATTGAATTAGTAGATGGATAATAAGAGTTCTGAAGCTTCGGGATCAGGGATAAGCCACTCCCTTCCCCCTCCCGACTTCCCCCCACCCAACTTCCAGCCGAGATGAGATAAGGAATTTTCTTGGACTTTAACTCCTCTTAGATTAGATAAGAATTATGGTAAGGTATTTATTTTTTTCTCCGCAGATTTGCATTAAAATAAAGCAGTTGAAATATAAAATAATTTTGTACTTACGCAATGTACTTACTTACTTTTGTACTTCACTCGATCCAATCCAGTTTTCCCATGTACTGTTTGAAATAAAGCATTAAAATAAACATAATGCTTAAAAATTAGATATTTTTTAAAGGATCAAGACCAACCACCACCCGATGCGTCTTAAGGACACATCGCCTCAATCCAGTTTTTTATAAATTAACCTATTTTATAATGACCATAAGACAAGCTCGTCACACCATCTTCAAGTAAAAATCGCTTGTCATCAAAAACAGACAAAGTTCTTTTGCTTTGCTGCATCGAAAAAATGTGGTGCTTCTAGCTGCCGATTCTGTTCTGAGAGACGATCGAAGGTTTACGACTAAACAAACATTGTCTATAATTGGCATGTTTCAATTGTTGCTGCCGCACGCTCTTATAAATGCCTTTGGCTGTTTGTTTTTCACCTCTTTCACTAAGAATGGAATACATCTTAGACCTTAAACCAATAAATTCTAGACAGGGCTGACCATTAAGCTCCTTGAAATATCCCATTTTCTTTTTGTTCTCATCACTATACAAAGAATCTCACGGATAATCCGAAAAATCAAAATGCTGTTTCATACTTTCAAGGTCTTTGTTAAGATCACCAGTTGTTATTTCATAACAAAGCGAGTCAGTATCGGTGAAAAGCAGTCTCGCCTTATTACTGCACTTTTTCATGATAACATTATAGTGAAAGTCATACATGAGCACTTTTCTGAGCTCAACTATGACAAATCCAACTTGAATTGGGCGGTTTAAACAAAGTTTGGTCAATTTTCGTTGCACAGCAACTAAATTTTCATCAAATATTGTGAACGCATGAAAGGCAGGAGAAGCAACCAACTTTTCAGCTCTTTTCTTGGTCTGAACTATATCAACCTTCACCCGGTTTCGCAAATCGACGTTTGCGAAATTAGTGAGTGTTTCAGAATGTAATCGATGTTTCGGAATGTAAAATGACGACAAAAGTGTTTATCTTATAATTAAACAGATAGTGTATCGCGTGTGTGTTGGGGAAAGCGATGTTTCATTAAAACATTTTTTTTCATGTTAAATTCTTATTTTTATTGTATTATTATAATTAGTATCAGAATGATTAAAAGTTTCAGTTATTTCTATCACAAGTTGAAATAAAATTTTAATAGTTTTTAAAAAGTGGAAAGTTCAGACTTCTCTTTAAATCAAATATTGAAATTCTTTAAGCAGATGTTAATAGTTATAATAAAACTTTTAAGCAATTACTTTATAATAAAACTATTAATTAATAGACAACATGTTGATAAATTAAACGTTGAAAATCTATTAAGTGATTTCAATCACAAGTTGAAATAAAAAAATTAAAGTGCTAATGTTAAAATAATGTCAACACTTCTAACAAATTCTTTTTAATCTTGAGAAAATAATTCAAGCTTTAAAATTAAGTCTGTTTCTCTAACAATTTTTCACTTAAAGTCATCAACTTTAAAATAGTTCTGAAAAAGAAGTAATCTTTGAAACAAAGAAAACTTTGATGTGAGTGAAAGAAACTTATTGAATTTTTTTAATATAAAGATATTTATATATATTCAAAAGAATCTATTTTTGTGCTAAGTGAATTAAGGCATGAGTGAGAAAATATTCAATCAAGACATTTGTTTGTTGAAATAAAGTCAACACTTTTAAAGCTTGAAGCAAATTTTTCTTTAAAGGCAGCCAACTTTAAAATAATAACACGTTTTGTTATTTCTGAAACTGATAGAAAATCTAAATTTCAAGTTTAGTTTCGGCAAATTTCATTATGTTGGAGAAACTTATTCAAACTTTACAAATTTTTAATATGATTGCTTCTCTATAAATTCGAGTAGTTAAGTTAAAGTAAAATGTAAATAAACAGTAAATTAAATAGAATTATAATCCTTTTACGGATTAAAACATTTTGAAAATAGCAAGCATGCAAAAACATATTAATATAAACACAGATAAAATAAAATAACTTTTATTTAAAACAATCTATGAGGCATGATGTCAGAAGCTATATACATATCATAGGCATTTTTCCCCAGTAGAACAATGTTCAGATTATTTATAAAGGTCTCATTAATATAATTAAGCATTAACATATTTTTCTCAACAAATACTTTCACTAAAAGTTCAATGTCTATCGATAGGATAGCTAAGTCTCCGTAAAGACTATGTCTGGATTAAACGTTCATGGTCATGCATTCGTGACCAAGTTGATTCGCCTGATTCTCAATGCAACCGACATTATATTGTCCGCTAAAAGTTCAGTTAGGGACATCGATAGCACCATTTCAATATCGCTTAGCTCCATTTTTAAATTGGCGCGTGGAGCCCGTGAAGACTCTTCCAAAAGAATTTTCTTTTTCAGAAAATTGCTGAACATCAATGACATACAGCTTTCGCTGATCTTCTTCCTAATGCACTGAAGTTGGTTCCATTCAGTTTCGGTGAGTAGGCACACAGATGGTAGAAACTACCGTGAAAAGTTAACTTTTGTCACATATCGCTGAATGGATGTGAAAAGCTTGTTTTCAATCCACGCTGTTGATAGAAAGAGAGTGTCTCTGACGATTAGCACTTTTCCCGTCTCTGATGGTAAAGATGAATTGTCCATTTCGGTAGCAAGTGATTCCCATCGTTTTTGGTTGGGAAGATTCAACCGTTTTCATTCGTTTTGAACTTTCGAATGCGTACATTTAATACATCCCCGAAATCAATGATCACAGCATAGTTGTCCTCACCGAGGTAATAATGGTGTTGAGGAATAGAGTCTGCAGTAAAGCCACCAGTGTTGTTAAATGTTGAGGGTTTCTTCGCAGGAGTCGTTAAAGAAGCGGATTCAGATGATGAACGCTTCATTATGAAGAGAAAGTCGGAAAACACAGTAGAATGGTAAAAATCAAAGTAGTGTAAATTCATGAAGGAAAGTTCGAAATTTATAAGGAACTCTAAAAATTGATAAAAGGGTTCAGTGACATTATTGGTTGAACTTGTATGAGAACTTAATCTTTGCGAATGTGATTGGGTGAGGGGAAGACAAAAGCAACAAATACCTTTAATCGACATCAGAATGACGAATAGTAATGATGAAACAGGAAGAAGAATATTCTCGAATTTCTAACAAAATATCAAGTGACACATAAAGAGATTTTTCTATGTATGATAGTTGAAAAAGAATATATGATTAGAATTATCAATGCAAGACGATAGTCATAGTCAAATATTCTAGAAATAGGCATTACATGGATCATCTATGACGTGTCCAGATAAGTCACGAATGTAAGATTTAACACAATCTTTTAATCTTAAAGAAACATGATGAAACAAATTTAATACTATCTGCGTAGGTCTTCATAGCTAGATTCTTATAATCATGAATCATGAATGTAGTGATGAAGATTTTTTTGAAAGTTCGAATCCAGGAAAATCAGGCAATAATATATATATATATATATATATATATATATATATATATATATATATATTTAATGAAAATGGAAAATCAGTTGGTGAAATAAAATAGGATTGAAAGAGCAATTCAAGAAATTTTGTTCAAAAGCCGAGGAAAAAAAATGAATGTCTAAAAACACTCTGAAATATTTTTCATAAAGGTTTTAAGTTGAAGAAAAGAAATTCAATCTCAAAGTGTTTGAATGAGGTTTATTTAAGTAAGATGGAACAGATCTTCATCTGAAACAGTCGGCTTTAAAATAGTTTTTATGTTTTGGTATTTTCAAAACTGGTAGAAAATTGAAATTTTAAGTTCAATTTTATCAATTTTTATCAAATTTCACTATGCACGAAAAACTTAATTAAACCAAAGAGATTTTTAATTTGATTGCTTTTATATTTTGTTAATAATTGCATTCGTCATTGAAAAAATATTTTCGAAAGTAGAGTGAATTTGAAGCAAACACAGACGTGGCAACTCTTTTATCGTTATTCGAAATAAATCTCACAAACACACACGCACATGCACGCACAAACACACACATACTTGCACTTGTAAGATGTGTTCGAGAACTTCCGGAAACTGACGCAAAGTTTTTATCAACTGGATGCAGCACACATGCTGACTTCTCCGGGCTTGGCATGGCAAGCAGCATTGAAAATGACAGATGTGAAGTTGGATCTGTTTACAGATATCAACATGCATCTGTTCATTGAGAAAGGGACTCGAGGAGGAGTTTCCATGATTAGTAATCGACACAGCGAGGCCAAACATCCCCAGTGTCCAAACTATGATGCCAGTGAAGCCAACAAGTATATCACCTACTTGGATGCTAATAACCTTTATGGGTAAGAATCTTTTTAAATAATTAAAGTTAATTTAAAAATATTAACAATAAAGGTATTAGCTGAAACAATGAAAACTTCAAATAATGTGATTCATAATACCTAAAAACTGTCTTTTATTCTTTTTCAGTTGGGCCATGTCTCAACTATTGCCTGTGAATAACTTTGAATGGCTTTCGCCTGAGGAGATCTCGCTGCAGTAAATATGCCAAACCCCCGATGATGCCACAACAGGTTACATCTTGGAAGTGGACATGGAATTTCCTCCCGAACTTCATGATTTGCATAACAGCTATCCGCTGGCCCCTGAAAGAATGACCATCACACCTAATATGCTCAGTCCAACAGCATGAAATATTTTAAATGAGATGAACGTACAGGCTGCATTAAAGTCTGAGAAGTTATTGACAAACTTATGCAACAAACAGAACTATGTGCTGCTCTATAGGAACTTAAAACTGTACATCTCATTAGGACTCAAGTTAATCAAAATTTATCGAGTGATGAAATTCACTCAACGTTGTTGGTTAAAGGACTATATCAACTTTAATACGGAGCAGTGAAAACACGCCAAAACAGCATTTGAAAAGGATTTCTTTAAACTGCTCAATAATGCTGTTTATGGTAATACCATGGAAAATTTGCGAAACCGGGTGAAGGTTGATATAGTTCAGACCAAGAAAAGAGCTGAAAAGTTGGTTGCTTCTCCTGCCTTTCATGCGTTCACAATATTTGATGAAAATTTAGTTGCTGTTCAACGAAAATTGACCAAACTTTGTTTAAACCGCCCAATTCAAGTTGGATTTGTCATACTTGAGCTCAGCAAAGTGCTCATGTATGCCTTTTACTATAATGTTATCATGAGAAAGTGCAGTGATAAGGCGAGACTGCTTTTCACCGATACTGACTCGCTTTGTTATGAAATAACAACTAGTGATCTTTACAAAGACCTTGAAAGTATGAAACAGTATTTTGATTTTTCGGATTATCCGAGAGATCATTCTTTGTATAGTGATGAGAACAAAAAGAAAATTGGATATTTCAAGGATGAGTTTAATGGTCAGCCCTGTCTAGAATTTATTGGTTTAAGGTCTAAGATGTATTCCATTCTTAGTGAAAGAGGTGAAAAACAAACAGCCAAAGGCATTTATAAGAGCGTGCGGCAGCAACAATTGAAACATGCCAATTATAGACAATGTTTGTTTAGTCGTAAACCTTCGATCGTCTCTCAGAACAGAATCGGCAGCTAGAAGCACCACATTTTTTCGATGCAGCAAAGCAAAAGAGCTTTGTCTGTTTTTGATGACAAGCGATTTTTACTTGAAGATGGTGTGACGAGCTTGTCTTATGGTCATTATAAAATAGGTTAATTTATAAAAAACTGGATTGAGGCGATGTGTCCTTAAGACGCATCGGGTGGTGGTTGGTCTTGATCCCTTAAAAAATATCTAATTTTTAAGCATTATGTTTTTTTTAATTTCTAAGTTTTATGTTTATTAATTTCTAAGTTTTAGGTTTATTTTAATTAATTTCTAAGTTTTAACAAAATAGGTTAATTTATAAAAAACTCAATTGAGGCGATGTGTCCTTAAGAAACATCGGGTGGTGGTTGGGCTTGATCCTTTAAAAAATATCTAATTTTTAAGCGTTTTGTTTATTTTAATGCTTTATTTCACAGAGTACATGGAAAAACTGGATTGGATCGAGTAAAGAAGTCTTCAGTCTGTATGTACAAAATTATTTTATATTTCAACTGCTTTATTTTAATGCAAATCTGAGGAGAAAAAAATAAATTCCTTATAATTCTTATCTAATCTAAGAGGAGTTAAAGTCCAAGAAAATTCCTTATCTCAAATCGGCTGGAAGTCGGGTGGGGAAGTCGGGAGTGGCTGATCCCTGATCCCGAAGCTCCAAAACTCTTATTATCCATCTACTTAATTTCGATATTTTGATGGAATTTTCTACTGTTTGGTAAAGACAGAAGTACTAACTGGGCATTCACTTTGAATGAATTCCTCAAATGAAATTTGATAAAGACAGTGGGAGTGTTCTCTCCTTAATTTCATAGTTTAATAATACACTATGCATCTTTCTATTGATTTTCCATTGAAAGGCTTGTCATTCACTACCGTTTCACGTCGCGCAAATTTCATTGCTCTACGGCTAAACCGAACTTCAATATGAAAAACCGATCAGAATTTGCATAGTATGAAAAGGAACGTTGGATAACCAACCTGTCCGAACAATCAGCAATCCATTAGGAATTCCCAGCCATAAATGCAGAAGAAGCAAGTATGTGGGTCACAGAGGAAATAAGAGCAGGCGAGCCTCGGAAAAAGGATTGATGCAGTTTGCATCTATAATTGTAAATACGAATTTATGACTGCTTAAAATTTTTTTTCAACAGTTTCCATGCCTGTCAAATTCAAATCAAATATCTAGTTTGTCACATACATAGCTTCTTGTTTTTGAATTTGTGTCGATTCCTTAATGAACCGGAGTCGCATGGGTGTATAATACCGAAAAAGACGGTCGTACATTATCCACAAGCAATTATCAAAAATACCGTTGTTGTAGCCTTATATTATGGCAATTCAAAGCCAGCTAATGCTAATAACATTTTACGCCCCTTTGTTGAGGAATGCAAAAATTTGGAAACAAATGGAATCATGCTAAATGGTGTAAACTATGTATTTCGAGTGAGTTGCATTACAGCCGATTCCCCTGCTAGATCCTTTATTAAATGTATTGTTGGTCATAACTCTCTTCATGGTTGTGAAAAATGTACCCAAGATGGTATATGTCTAGGTAGAACCACATGGCAATATAACAAAAAACTATTGTTAGAATCGATGCTGTCTTTAAAGAATTGGTTTATGAAGACCACCAATACACAAAAAGTGTTTTTTCAGAGCTTGATGTGGGCTTAGTGAGACAGGTATCTCTAGACTATATGCATTTGGTATGTCATGAAGTTGTGAAAAGGCTAGTTCGTGTGTGGGTTGAAAAAGGATAAAAAATGTAAACTTAATGTTCATTGTATTGAAAACATTTCTTTTAAATTGTCAGTAATTAATCAACAGCATTATCCGAAAGAATTTTCTAGACGGCCTCGTCCAATCCAAATGTTTAAATTTTGGAAAGCCACAGAGTACAGGTCATTTATCCTATATTTGGGACCAGTTGTTTTGCGTAATATACTTCCAAAGGAATTGTATACTCATTTCATGCTTCTCCATTGTGCTATTTACATATTGGCTAGTGACTTTTGGAAAATGGAAATTTTGAGAAATTATGCAAATGAGCTTCTGCATTGTTTTGTTGAAAATATCCCTATGTGTTACAGTAAGGAATTGCTTGTGTACAATTTTCATAATCTTTTGCACTTAGTTAGTGATGTAGAAAATTTTGGTTGTTTGGACAATTTTTCAGCGTTTCCATTTCAGAATTTTATGCGTAACACAATAAAACGTATGGTCCGTGCACCAAACAATCCCCTGCAGCAAGTAGCTAAAAGGCTTGAAGAAAAAATTTTATGCGGAGACTTGCCTTCTAAATCCGAAAATATAGTTACTAAAAAGAAAGAAAAAATCACATCCATAAGACTGCCCAAAAGTAATTGTGTTGTCAGTTTAACGTTAGCGGATTCTTGTTTTTTGACTAAAAGTGATGATATTGTGATTGTTAAATCTATTGAAGACGTAGGCACAAATTGCTTTAAACTGTGTTGTGATTTTTTTTGTGCAAAGATAATTTTTATAAAGTACCTTTAGAAAGTAGTAGGCTAGGAATTTATAAACTTCACTCTCTTCAATCTAGTAAAGTTATTTTATCCACTGACATATGTAGGAAATGTCGCCTTCTACCAGATTTTAATATAGAAAACAAAGAATCATTTATTTGCTTTCCTTATTGCAATATGGAAATTTTTCATTGATTTACCAAGTAACTTTTTAAAGTTCTTATACTCTTCATTGTGCTTGCATATGTCAGTGCCAGATCTAGATGTTTTAAATGTGAAAATGTTTACAATAGTTTTGTAGTACCATTTTATGTCTTTTCAAATTGTAGATAAATTGTAATGTTAATTTGCTGATAAATAAAATGTATATATGTATTTAATTGTTTGTAATTTTATTTCTAACTATTCTTAAGTCAAGGCTGTTTTTATATAAAAAAAGTGCTTTTACACATCTTGCAGTTTTCTGGGTATAATTAAAATTTATTTTTAAATTCATGATACGATTATATTTCTAGGTGTCTCTTTAGTATCTACATTTTAATATATATGTCCTAAACATGAAGTATGAATTTTAAATTATTGAATTTGTTCTCGAAGTATTGAGTTTTTAAAGCTTTTGCAAATGAACATTTTTTCAATAAATATTTTGTATATGTCGAAGTAAAATGTATTTAATTATTTTATTTCTAAAATAAAACGAAATCTGTTAAAGTTGACAAATGACATTTCGTTTTTCACATAGCGTTTCTTCCGTAACACTTTAGTTTCTAATTTATGTACTATAAAAAAAGTATTCATTAGGGAAAATTATAATTCTTGTTTAACAATTGAGATGGTATATAGTACTGATTATCCAAATCAGTCGTGACTGAGGGGCCAACATGATTTCATTAAGTGAAGGTGGAGGTTTCCACAGAAACAGTTAAACTTTATGATGCAAAGATTGAAGAGGCGGAATACTGCCTCAAGGATACCTAAACTATTAAATGATCTCTTGTAGTTTAGGTATATCTTTGTAGAGCTATTCCAATTCTTGTAGTGGAACACCTACCTCAAGGTTGGTTATCTCCTGATAAAGATTAATAAAGAGATGCACACTAGAAGTAATGATTTAGTATGTGGTTAAGAGTTTTGTATAGGCTGAAAACACTGGGGATTTTTTTTTCGGGGGGGAGAGAATTTTGAAATTTGTTCATATTTTATGCTTGGGTCATTTCTATTTCTGTAAATAATCCAATCTTGATAATTGTGCATAATGTCGCATATTATAAATTTGTAATTTAAACAAAGTTACAATAAATATCTGAATACAATTTCAAACTTCATTTTGAAGTTGTTTTGACTTTCATCATTTTAAAGTATGTAATTTGAATTCTTTTTTAAAATGCTCTATTCTACATTAAAGTGATAACAGCACTGTTTAATACAAAACGTTATGTAGAACTGATATGGAATTTCATATTTTAGTCGTCTAATGATAATTTTAGTTTACAGATTATGTGTTAAGGCAAGTTGATGTTTCCTGATAATGTGAAGTGGTCAGACTATTTTTGATTGAATTTGTTTTTAAATAACGCTAATAAAAATATTAATGCAGATTCTATTTCCATCCTCTAAACACCAAAACTGCATAGTGTTCATTTAACTTTTACAAGTTATCCACAAAAATATAGTATTCATATATATTTGTATACATGTATAATTTCATAAAAAATGGAAAAGTAATCTTCCAGTATATCAATATATATATATATATATATATATCAAAACCAACATATAAACACAAAATAAAAACTCAAAAACAGTAAAAAAGGACAAAATGGCTAAATAGACAAAAACCAGAAAAAACCAAAAAAATTGAAAAATATCAAAGCGAGCCGCTCGTCAGGAAGGGAAGCTCGCTCATGATATTAATTTGTGCTTTTTTCTGCTGACGACAAACGAAATCCGTTAAAAATTGCCGTCATCCCCTCTAAAAACACAAAACAAACGAAAATGGAAGATATATATATATATATATATATATATATATATATATATAT